>JAQFVV010007071.1:0-178656 GCA_028023455.1 Epiperipatus broadwayi | reverse complement strand
CATTGCTTCACTATGGATAGTTAATCGTTAATTTACAAACAAACCAACACCCCTAGACCATCTAAAAACAAACTATTTGTTTATTAAAAACAAAAAAAATCCAGGTGGAATAAAAAAAACTTTGGTGGTTTACCATTGTCAATGAAAAAAAATTAAAAACCGGTTGTAAAAAAAAAATCTTTTACCATAATATTATGCGATTAAAAAAAAAACTTTAGTGATTTACTGTCACTGATGAAAAAATAATAAAAATAGGTTGAAAAAAATCTTTTACCTTAATATTATGTAAACAAACAGATGACCCATGATTTGGTATATTGATGTAAATTGGGTGAAAAAGAGTGCCATCAAATGATAGGATTCAGTATTCATACTATTACCTTATTTTTTTAAAATGTAACAGTAGTAATTTTTTTATTATACTATTATTTTCTCTTTAAAGTGTTAAAAAGTATAAATTTAATAATTATTTTAAAATAATGACCAAATAAACACAAAAGTTCTCTATCAAAAGATTCTACTTGAAACTTAATTTTAAAACTACAATGATTTTTTATGGAACATGATAATAATGCCCCAAATAAGAGAATTTAACATCAGGACTGAAAGAAACATATGTAAGAACTTTACATTTTATATGACTAATATGCTTAGAAAGAAGAACATTTATTTTTAATAACTTTGTCTTGTTATAATAAAACTAATTCACCAATGAAACTTAAGTCAATAAAGAGAAAATGAATATTTATAAAAAATCATTTTCATAGTGTTATTAAGTTTGAGAAAAAGAAAAGTTAACATTCTGCATCCTATATTTAATTTGTTTAAAGTTTAATATAAATGGATTTTATATTTAAGAAAGATGTATATAAAAGAAAATGGAAAGAAAATGACTATTGAATGTTTTATGTTTTTGAAAAGATTTATTTGCAATAAAATCAATAAATAAACTATATGCTTTGAAATTATTTTATTTAAAATAAATTAACTATAATGTGTCTGTTCTGAGGATTCATATTATTTTATTTAAATAATGCTTGGGTGATATGGCCATCATCCCACCTAAAAAAATAACTTGTTGAAATGTACTCATTTTTAAAAAATAAAAGTTTTGGATATCTTTTAAAAGTATATCTACTTCTAGTTAATGAAATATGAATGTCTGCTTTAAGAATAAATGGACAATTTTTTATTCTATAATATTCTACCAATGTTTTGATCGATGGAAATGCAAATATTGTAGGTGAGCCATAATTATTACAATATATTTGTTAGATATAACAGTCACAATGAATGAAAAATCCATAAGTAGTAAAACATCTTATTTTACATAAAAATGGATCCTTAATTATTGTTTGATTAAGATATTATGTGCTTGGAAAGATATTCAGAAAAAAACTGAAATAAACATTTCTTCACCCCAAAATGACTAATATTTCCCCCAGATTCTGAAATATTTAATTTCTTTAATTATACATTTTATTAAATGGCACTGGGAGAGAAGAATAACTTTTGTTCAAAACTTTCCACCCATAACTAGGCAAAAGAGGAAGAATTTTTTAAGAGCATTGGATGGAGGAAGATTTCAGAGGAAGGTTCAACTTACAAGTAGAAGAGAAACTTTTAAAATTTTCTCATTATTTAGTTTAACATTACTATTTTAAAAATGGTATTTTAAACTAACCTGTTTTTTATAATGTATATTTTAAAAATTTTATCTTAAGATAGATTAGTTTTTTTTATTATTGTGTTAAATAAAGAAAAATGGGTTTTTCAGAAATTAACTTTCTGACAGGTAGTTAATAATTATAATTTGTTTGAATATACAATCAAAGAAGCAGATTGCCATGTCATGATTTCAATAATTTTTGAAATAATATGTAATCTTATTTATTATTTATATTGTATTGTTTTGACAATATTTTTGAATGACATATTTTATATTAATACTTTATATTAGTATTATCATAATGCTTGATTATTGAACAGTTGAATGAACTGTTGATATAATTATCATTGTATGTGTTTTATATATGAAAAAAAAAAGAATGCAAATGAATGCTTAAAATATCTAAGGATATTTTTTTAAAAAAATATTTGTTTATTATAAATGTTTGAATACGCATACACTTTATAACATAATTGAGTTATTTATGTATTATCTTTTTCATATGTCATAGCATCGACCGGGACGTGAACCCACAACCATCTGCAACCAACTACTTGCTTGCAAGGCAGCTGTGACAATATTGATCTCTAAATTATATAATGTAACAACAAATGAATAAATGTATAAAATCAACATATGTGTTATTGAAATCATTTGTGCTTGAAAAAGTTTTTTAAAACAATCTTAAAATGAATTTTAGATCTTTGTTTTTTTTTTTAGTAACGTTGTTTGGAAATTATTTTTGCAATGAGGCTTGTATACTTTTATAATGTTAATAGAGTTATTCAGTATGTGGGAGAATTTAAGATGGTGGTTGGGAGAGTAATTGTTATATATAAATCCTAGGTGTTTAGGGATATATTTTTATGTGAGCTATATTGTTACACTTTGAATTTATTAAATATGCAGATAACAAAGAACTGTATAGTGTTTTTCCATGGACAATTGCATTTCTCTTATAGTCAATAAGAACTAAAATGAAAGCTATGACATGAATTTTAAATGCCTGATAAATATGGATCTATTATTTTTATATATCCATATTTTCTTACTTGTTTGAGTTATTATTGTTATTATTTCATACCCTACACTATAATCGCTATCTATCACCACAGGAATCACATCGTAGAGAATAGTTTTAAAAGATGGTAAAATAATAGCTAAACTATTAGAAATTGATAGTTTATGTGAAGGCAAGATGAGATATAAAAATAACTTCTTTCACAAATGATATTGAATTATTTAATGCTTGGCATAATATAAAAAATAAGAGAGAAATGATTAATATTCCCACAAATATTATAAATACTAGAGATCATTGAATTCAAATAAATACATATTTGAATTGGGATGAAAAAAAGAATAATGAAAGAATGGTTTGAAGGCTATGATGAATGTAAAAGTTAAAAAAATACATGAAAAATAAAATATCAAGTAATATAATTTATTGATAGCTTTTAAAAACTTTGCTATAAAAAATATAAACCTATTTAAAATAGAGAAAACCCATGAAGTTATGATTTAAGTATTTTTTCCATGAGTAGTTAATTTGCAAAGAGAGATATTAATATGTTTCTTTATTTAATTTTTTTTTTTTGATTTTAAAATATCAGATTATATTAAAATGTTAAGATGATACTTTGCTGAATTGCAAAGGAAATATTTTGATAATTTAAAATATATTTTTTACTTTGTGTTGAGTTTACTTTGCGGTATTTTAGATCTAAACTCATATTTCCTAATTACATAATAATAAATATATTTTAAGATATGTCAAATGTAGCATTAAGTTTTTAGAAATTAGGATGTTTATTATAATTATTTCTAACCACAAAACAATAGAATATTATTGTTTTATTAAATACTGGTAATATATCATCATTATTTTTTGTAAGATTTACTATATTCTAGGTAATTGGAATGAAGGCTATCTTATTTTTATTTGTATTCTTATTTACTTGTAAGATTTCTTGCATAAATATTTTAATTTTTAATGATGACAATTTTTATATTACTGTTTGTAAATATATATTTTTAATTTTTATAATTAATCTATTGTATAATAGTTACAATATTACTCAAATATAATAAAATTTTTAATATTTTTTAATTACTTGGTTGTTGGAATTTTGATTTGTCTGTGAGTTATTCTTTGATTTTTCATTCCACATGCATGATCCATAAAAAATTAATGATTTTTAAACATTATTTGTTTGCACATGATTCATAAAAATTACCTTAATATTATTACCATTACACTTGATTGAGTAATAAAGTGTATCCTCATATTTTTATTTTTATTATTATTATTATTATTATTATTATTATTATTATTATTATTATTATTATTATTATTATTATTATTATTATTATTATTATTATTATTATTATTATTATTATTATTATTATTATTATTATTATTATTATTATTATTATTATTATTATTATTATTATTATTATTATTATTATTATTATTATTATTATTATTATTATTATTATTATTATTATTATTATTATTATTATTATTATTATTATTATTATTATTATTATTATTATTATTATTATTATTATTATAATAATAATATTATAATTATTATTATTATAATAATAATAATAATAATAAAAGACATAATCATTGGTGATTATGTTATACTGATATAACACCAATTTGAGATACTTAATATTGCCACTATATTAAAATATATTTTAAGAATGAAACATAAAATAAGCAGAAGATTGTACCATGTGTTTCTCAGAATCTTATTATTTTATTTGTATTTTATTGTTAAGCATTAATATTTACATAGATTTAATGTTAAGAGTCATTAAATTATCTTAGTTGCTTATTGTTGTAATTTTCATAAGGATAGTTAGATATTATGTAAAATCCCTCATCATATTTATCTACAGAGTTTTAATTTATTTTCATTATTATTTTAGAAAGGAACCTGTAATTATTTTTTAAAGAATTGTAAAATTTGTATTAAAGATGTGTAAGAATTATCAGTTGATGTTTTAATTTTCAATTAGTATTTTATTAAAGGAGTAATAAATTGAGATACTGCCAAATCTCACTGCACTCGTTACAATACCTATCCGACAACCAATCAGATGGCATGATAGCTGTTCAAATGACAATCAAACTCAAACACATGACAAAGATTTTATGAGAAAAGGGCAACCACCCTTTTCACTACTTTTCTTTTTACATATTTAATCCAGTCATTGGTATTTAGGTTTGAAAGCTTGAAGCTTTAAATATCTTCACAAATAACTCACTGAGTCTAAATCATAAACATACAATGCAAAATCCTATGATTTACTACATAGTAAATCTTTGTCATGTGTTTGGGTTTGATTGTTGTTTGGACAGCTATCATGCTATCTGATTGGTTGTTGGATAGGTATTGTAATGAGCACATTGAGATTTGGCAGTATCTCAATTTATTTCAATTTTCAACTATCTGCGCTTTGCAAATTAAAATATTATTTAAAGGAGTAATAATAAATTTATTGTTATTTTATAATAAAGTTGTAAATTTTATGTTAGGATTATTATTACATGTGTGTTTAAAGACATGAGAGTATTACTAATAGTTTTGTTATGTGAATTTGGTGGGGTTGTATTCTTATGCCATTGGGAATGTATTTTTAGAGATGTGTCCTCAATGTTTAAGCCATTGCACCTTGTTGAATGTCTCACGTGAAAAGTTTTATAATTGTATTTGTTATTTTTAATCGAACCATATTTTATTTATAAAAATGAGCTAGTCATAAATTAAATTTATTAGTAAAATGAATGAATTGAATAATCTAGTTGAAACCCTAGTTACTTATTGTGAACATAATTGTTATTATATTTTAATTTAATAAGTTCTTTATAATTAATTATTATAAAATATTAATTTTTATTAAGTACTATATGTTAATAGTTTATCTCGAGCTAGTCAGAATAGTATTTAATTTTAATAGCCATTGGTTATATAAGTGGACTGTAGTTTATTATAGTTATATCGTAGTCAGTTGATTTCTTTAGTTCAGTTTTCCTTTGATGAGGGTATATATATATACACACACACCTTTATGTATGGAAGTTTTTTTTTAACAATATCATTGTAAGCTTGACAAGTAAAGTAAAAAATCATTTTGTAACTGGACAAAAATTCTTAGTTAATACAATCTTGATTCAAAAATAATTTTGAAATGAAAAAAAAAAAGATCAAAAACTGAATTATGGAATAGAAATAAATAATGATGCAACAATTTTATTGTAATAGCTAGCAAACTATTCAATTCTTTATATTAGTGAATCCCAGAGTCCAAATGATCAATAATCAATAATGTACTTGCATTTTCATTGAATTGTTCAAGATTAGAAGAAAGAAATTATCTTGGGAAGCATTATAATTAGATTAATTAACTTAGTTCAATTTAAATTGGCAAGGTATTCTTTTGTGTTTATTGAAAAAAAAAATGAAACTATGACTTTGAATTTTAAAAAATATGCTATCTAAAATGTTGTTTATATATATTTATTAAAATTATAGGGCAGTAGAAAAAAAAACTAGTTATAATTTGAATTTTAAAACTATGTTACATATTTAATAAATATAAAATTAAGTGTATAACTAAAGAGAATTTGAATACAAACTTTTAAACTTCCTTCACTATTCTCTCTATCTTATATATCTGATACACATGATCACACATGTGAAAAAAATAAATGATCACCAATATATGTATTTCGTGCTGAACCAGCCTTCGTAAGTTGGTCCAGATTATCATCTCGCATGCATATATATAATCAGTGCTCCGTTTATATTAAGATAGCACATCTTTAAACTTTAATGAATTGACGTGAACCTTCTCCACCTTCCAACTCTTCAGCTTTCCATAGCATTAAAAATCTGATGATGGAATGTAATTGGAGTGTGGAAAAGATTAAAGACAGTCCATTGAAGTTTGAAAATTTGGTATAAATTTAAATTAAGCAGTGATTAAAATTTTTAATCTTTTACCAAATCTGTAATTTTTGATTATCGCCATTTTACTGTGTATTTTTTTCTTTCTGATGAAAACCAGTCCTCTGGTTGAAATATAATATTATTTATTGGATTTATAAGTCTTTTTTTGTTTTTATATGTATTTCCTTTGGTTAGTTTGTTATATATTAATATTTTGATATATATATATATATATATATATATATATATATATATATATATATATATATATATATATATATATATATATATATATATATATATATTGTAACCTAGTGTTATTGACACTTGGTTTACTTGGCATTATTTCTGCAGGAAATTAATGCTATTCTTTAAAGAAATAAAAAGATAAAATAACAATAGTAATAATTGATTAATAAAGTATGCTATTCACTCACTTTGGCATGTTTTGGGTGAATAACTAATAGATTTAATAACTCAATGTCATTTATAAAGAGAGAACATGAATAATTTAATTGAGATATTAATAATTAGAGCAAATTAATATGGTATAAAAGCTAAACAGTAATTGATATTGGATGGGTAGAGGGGAGAGTGGATGAATGTCTTATCATAAAGCACAATAACTTCTGGTAATTTCTTTTTGTAAAAAAAAAAAAAAAATAATGTTTAAAGAATTATACATCACTGATTGTTAATTTAATGTATTTATTATTATTTTTTATATTGTCAAATTACTTTGTAATCCAGGTAAATAATACTAAAACTATATGATTGTAATAGGTTTTTCCTTTCTTTTGTTTATGTTATAATCAAATGATTATTTTTCTGTAAGAGGTCGCTAAAGTAAAAAAAAAAAAAAATAACAACAAAACAGGACAGCCAATTACATAATCGAGATTATTTTTTTTTTGAAAAAAGATATAGTCTGCTTTTAGTTTTCAAGGAAGGAACAGTGCTGAAATTTGGTAACTCAATTTTTTTCATTTTATTTTGCAGAAATAAATGTAATCAAAGTAAAATTTTAATAATATAATGTGTGGCTAAAATTTTTTGATAAGACATCCTGATTTTCTTTGCCATCTACCTATTTAAAAACCTTTTATACTTAAAATTTTATTGTCTCGCGCTAAAGTTCAAAAATGACAGATGTAACTAAAGGAGTCACGAAAAATTATATTATATCTAAATTAAGGAAAAGAAGTGATTTCCAAGAAAAAAAAATTAATTATTTATTAACTTTATGTCATTTATTGATATTTTCTTGGTATAGAAAGAAAAAAAAATAATTGAAAGAAATATTTTGAAACCAAGGAAAATCAACTAGAAACATTTTCGCGCTCTTTCTAAATATTGTCTGCCTTTACAAGTAATGTAGTTACATACGTTAAAATATGTTTTATTCACCAAGAATTGTCTGGAAATAATAATAATGATAAATAAGATTAAATTATGCACCTGTATATTTTTTTTTGGAAAAAAATATAAACTTTCTCAGAGTAAATATAGGAAGAGTTATATAGGGGCATTCTTACGGAGAAGTTACCGTTAAAAAAATTTATAATTCCTAAAGTATGAACAAAACCAAATATCTTAGTGACTTAATGATAAAAATAAATGATATATTATATTACACATCAGTTGGAGTTATTAAAACTTCCTATACATGTAAATCAGCTGCAGTTATTATCAGAATAATCTCTCGGAAAAATTGCGCATTTCCGTCCATAAGTAAGCTAGCTAATATGAATTGTACGTATCGTCAATAATAAAAAAGAAAAGAATTGTGTATGTTTATCGTCTATCGTCAACTGTTCATTATGTTAGAATATGTATATTTTATTTTCTTTGGATCCCAAAATTGTAGCAGTTTAATTCAAGTAAGAATTAATCTTCAATTCTGCTATATTTTTCTTTACCTAATTTATTAAACGCACAAAATAAGAGAAAACTTTTATTTAAAGGAAATAATACCATGCATTTATTGTTTTTAAACTTGCTTCCTGAAATACGACTGGATAAAGCTCTTCACCTGGACCAATTGCTCAACAGAAAAACATTTTCTAATGAGAGAATATGCACTTGTTAATTAATGATTGTTTAAAACTAAGTTATAAATGATATGTATTTTTTTTGTTATATCACATAGGTTAAAGTCTGTATGGTCAAGGGATATTTAATAACCTTGTAATGACAAAGGTATGTTTTAATATAATTATTCTAGGTTAAGTTGATATTTAACATGAAAGAAAAAAATCTATAAAATATGTTTTAATTATTACATACAATTGTAGGTAGAAATTTTGTATGTTAGATACGTAAAAGAAAAATATTTAGATATTTAAGGGGTAAAATAAATATTGAAAATTATCAGAAGTAACTAAAAAAAAAAAAATGCTATAACAAAATATTTCTTGTTAAAGTTTTGAAACGAATTTATACTGTATTAATTGAGGAATTTATTCCTAATTATTCTTAAATAAAACATCCACTTTATTTAGTTTAAGATAGTATGCTACCAACTATTTTTGAATGTTCCTTTATTAAAATTAAAATTATTATACTTTTATTCTATGATGTCCATTGATTTCAGATGTTGATCAAAGTATACACGGTAACATAAGTTTATTATAATCAGTGTATTTACTTATCCTGCCCAGATATAGCATTGGTATATGCTTAATATTCGCATAGGTAATAATTATAATGTATTTAATTTGTGGGATGAAAAATGATCTCCCCAAAAGCTTTGTTTTCCATGAGAGGAAGATTTTAAATATAATGTTCGGGTATGTTTATAGCCCAAGTGATCGATTCTCATAGATAGGACGATCAAGAATTTATCTAGCATTTAGTATGCTTCATTCGTTTAAATCCCAGGAGAGGATTGTATTTGGTGTGTGTTCGTTGTATGCCCAAGTAAGAGGCAAGAAACCACCAAAATATTTTAATGTAGTAGATTACTCTACAGACCTTCGTTGTTATTCCATGTTCCTCATGTGAAAATAAAGATAGCTCCACCATGGAAGGTGTTGATTATTGTGCTTAATTTTGAAAGTTCGGGCAAGATAAAGGTTATATTGGAGGTGTTAGTTCCTCAAGATCCACTTTAGTATAAATAGTGCGTTAGTAACTAGGATCGATATCTGTATTGTGCTGCTAAATATTGCTAGTATTTGACAAGTAAATCAATGGAGAAAGTAATTAAAATTGCGTAATTTAAAACGCTTATAACATGAAGGAATATTCAAATGCAATATTTAATTCTGGTTAGTAATTAAATAATACTCATATTTAAAATTATACGTATGAATAAAATTTGTATCATAACTTAAGTTAGCATTAAGTTAAATGTAAGAAGGTAAATGTGACTTCTGATAACTGGCCTATAATTAGAATAGGTTATCCCATTAAAGACCATAAATAAAGTAAATGTATTAGAAATAAATTTAATATTTTGCGTATTGCAGATGATTGGATTAATCATTTAAAAAAAAAAAAAAATAGTTAGTCAATAATTTTGAATAAAAGCTTCTACAAGGTTACCAAAATTTAATAATTAATGTATTGGTAATGAAATGTACTTGTAGTTAATCAATCCATATGATTGCATACAGGAGAAGTAGTAACCTCTAGTCCATAACCAAAAGAGTATACAGATTAATATCAGTTATATTTTATATTTTTGTATTACTATGGGATTATTGAATAAATGTTCATATATTTTTTTTGTGATAATAATAAATTATAGTCTTGTTAAAATTTGTTGTAGATTCATTTTTTTTGTTTTTATATGCTAAATATAAGTGTTTGCACAATATTTGCAAAACCTTTTCTTGAGTCCGAAATCATTTCAAACCCTTAAAAACTTAATAGACCAGAGAAATAAATTTAAGCAGATCGGAATATGTCATTATATTTTAGTTTAATGATAATTATTTATGGAGTTGAAAACTTAAGACTAAACATTCACCTTTGTGTAAAAAAAAAAAAAAAATGAATTTTTTTTCCAAACCATTAACTTTGGTTGCACATTATTCCATTCCCATTTAGTTAAATTGTCTAAGTAATAAATCTTAGTTATATGATTGTGTTGTCATGGATGATGGAAGGACACAAAAAGCACCCTTGTCTTTTTATTATTCTGACTGAGATTCTGGAAAAAAGGGCTGTGTTATTCAAAATTATACGTCATTATTGAATAGAATTATCATCTCTTTAAATAATATAGCAGTTGATATGAGAGATGAAGACACATTGAATTTAAGTAAAATAAATGTTTCCTATAGCCGACCAGAATGCCAGTCATATGCGACAACACAATACAGCCAAGCATTTCCTTACATGAAACAAAGAACCCTGAGATTAATATTATTATAATTATTCTTTAAATTAATAAGTGATCAATTATTGTTGTTATTACAATCATGGCATGGCTTAAGAGAATTGAATGTACAATTGTATTATATGAAAAGTATTTTAGATCATATTGGCAAATTAGTGGATATTTGTTTTATTTTGGTTGCCTTAATTTCCAACAACCTGAAAAATTGGTATCATTGGTGAAAAGTGAAAACAAAATAACCTAATACAGCTCAGAGTATAATTAGTGTCATAAGTGTAAACAAATAAATAAATACTTACAGCTAAAAGAGAATATATTTATTAGGTTAGAAATGGCCGCCCAACTACAGGGGCCATCGATGGCTATAGCTGGCCACGATGAATGCTAAACTTTTCTTGAAGTCAATATTAATATTGTTTGCACTTGAATGGATTAGTTATTCATTGATTAAAAATATTTGCCAATAATGAATTGTTTAGCCATAAGATATTATGTGAATATCTATTATATGATCTAATCTTTTGCCACTGAAAAATAAATAATTAAGTTGTTAGTTTATGATGTTGTAGTCTGTAGGCAATTCCATAAAACACTGTAATGATTTTATCATTTATGATGATCTGTTTGTCTGGTTTTGTGATTGGCACTTATGCTATATTACATAATATCTAACGAGATTTCTATGGACCAAGAAGCATATGAAGAAAAAAAAAAAGAGCATATTTAGTAGTTAATGTTGGAGCTTTAGGGATATTAAATGTCAGAGCATAGTTTTTGGTGTAGATTGTTTTTGGTAGGAGAGGCATGGAGGCAGGATGTCTTGTCAATAATTTCTTATCAATAATTTTATTAATAGTTCATTGCTAATATTTCAGTACTGTTAAATACTAAAAGAGTTAGAATTTTAATATGAGTGAAAACAAAGATAATCATAGTATTTCTGAGGATTTGGGAGGATCCCAAGAGTTACAATCCCCTGATACACAGACTCCATATTTTAGTGTAGAATTAAAAGAGGAAGGGGAAGATTTGGATATAGATAATCCAGAAGAAGCCACAGTAATAAAGGGAAGACATGAAAATGAGCCAGATCAATTAATGAGAAATACATTGGAGGAATTCTTGAAAAAATTAGAAAAATCAAATAGTGAATTAAAAAGTCAGATCCAAAACTCAAATAGTAAATTAGAACAATCAAATAGTGAATTAAAAAGTCAGATCCAAAACTCAAATAGTGAATTAAAAAGTCAGATACAAAATTTAGATATTAAATTAGACAATCAAGTACAGGAGATAAAGGACTTAAGGGAAGATTTGAGAAATCATGTAGAAGAATCAAAATTGGCCTCTGAAAAGCTGGAAATAAGAATAAGGAAAGAGATCGAAATAAATTCTGAAAGGGCAGAAAATATGATTGAGGCTATCCAGCAGGACTTTAAAAGTCAATATATTGTATTAAACAATGAAGTACAGGAAATAAGAAATTATCAAAAGGAAACAGTAGTATTTCAAAGAGAAATTCAGGATAGAGTTGAATCTATTAAGGGAGAATTAGACAGTGCTAGAAGTGAAGTTAGTAATTTGAAAGAGGAAGTTAAAAATATAACTCTAGAACCTGACAATGTAGTGAAAGGATGTCAGAGCCAGATTACCAGATTAATAGCTAAACTAGAAACTCAAGAGTTAACCCAATGTGAGATTAATCAAAATCTAGAAAGTGAGCTAAGTCAAGTTATGGGAAGAGTAGAAAATTTTAATGATATAATAAAGAGTAATGCACAGCTATTACATAATAATCTCCAAGATGAAATAGGGGAATTAATGACTCAGTGTGAGAGTAAAGTCTATCAAAGGTTAGAAGATAAATTCGGGATAGATAAAGATGAAACTATTAACCAATTGGAACAACAGATTAAACACTTAAATGTAGGCTTAAAAGATAGTTCAAAGAGAATAGACTGTGAATGGCAGAACTATAAGTTAGAATTAGAGAGTCGAATGCAAGCTATAGACTATAATAGGGATAATTTTACAAAAAGTAAAAAAATTGTTCAAAGTAAAGGTTTATCTGAAACTCAAGTAAAGGAAACAAATAATGGTCATAATAACCAAGTAATATCTGAGTTACATACGGTAATTAGTCCAGTAGAATCAATATACGATCCATTAAATGAGGCTAGAAGTAAAGTCATGCTAGAGCCAGAAAGTAATAGCTCCATGGCCTTAAAATTCTTAAAAATAAAATTTTTTAGAGGTGAATATCTGGAGAATCCACACGAGTATCTCCAGAATCTGGAGGAGTTATTCACCTTATGTCATTTATCTGAGATAGAAAAGATTGCTATTGCCGCTAACCATTTGTGTGCAGCATCTAAAGACTGGTGGCAATCATTATTTATTAAACCAGAAACATATGGAGACTTCAAATATCTTATGTTAGCCAGTTTTTGGGGGGAAGACCGCCAAGATAACCTGAGATATCAGATATCTCAGGAAAGATATCATGTAAATAAGGGTAGTTATACTCAGTTTTTCAGGAGTCAGGCCGTCAAATTGAAAACCTTGACAGCTTATCCTTTATCTGAGACACAAATTGTGCGAATAATTCGCCATAATCTGCCGAGGCATATAGAGCAGATCTTGATTGCTGCTGACAGACATACCATAGAAGAGGTAGTAGAAATTTTAGATTCGTTAGAGACCAGTGATAGGAATATTGATAATAGAATTAGGGTAAATAGAGACACCCATCCTATGGTGGGTAATATCAATTTCGCAGATAGGTCACATATGGGAAGGAGGAAGTTAGTGAGAGAAAAAGGATATTATAGGACGAATCCCTATGGTAGACAGAATAGCCACCTCAGTAGGCCAACAGTTAAGAGTAGAATTCTGAATGAGAATCAGCCTTCTACTAGTGGTATCCCAACAATACCAAAGAAAAATATAAAAGGTAGTAAAAGTAGCGGGGCATTAAATTAAAAAGGACCTCGCAGGAACGTTCCTCACTTCGGGGCCCTATTTTTAAACATATGGGGAACAGCATGATGTGGATTATCAATAATATAGACCTTTCAACCATCAAAAATTTATTCTTGTGATGTATGACATTTTTACCAAATATGTCTCTGCTTACCCAGTTCCAAAAACAGATGCTAAAAATGTTATTAAGTGCTTGGAAACTTATCAAATTCCATTAATAGGAAAACCAGCTTCAATACTTACCGACCACGCTACTGCATTCATTTCTGGTACATGGAAAAAGTGGGGTAAGAAGCAAAATATTCAACATATCATGTGCTCGATTAGAAATCCCCAATCCAATCCAAGTGAAAGAATCATGCGTGAGATAAGTAGGTTGTTCCGAGTATATATGGAACGGGATCACAAACAGTGGGTCAATAAGTTGCCACAGGTGATTAATTATATAAATATAACTATTAATGAGTCTACTAGGATGTCTCCAATTCGGCTGCACTTTGGTAGACCTGAACCTTTACTAATCAAAACACCGTTACCCGTAATAGTGGAAAATATTAATGTGGAACATGACCAAGCACTGGCCAGAATTAACCTTAAAAAGATGGGTGATAAACACACTCGTTATTCCAAAACCAGTCCACATCCTTTTAAAGTCCATGATTTTGTTTTAATTAGAACTCCCCATGTGAGTAATCTCCGGAAACATATGTTTAGAAAATTCATGTATCTTTATGAAGGCCCCTATGAAATTGTGAAACAAGTGGGTGAGAATGCCTTTTTGGTCTCAACCCCTGATGGAACAAGAGGTACCTATAATGCCCAAAGCTTACTACCATATCCCAAGCAAAATTAAATCCTTTAAACTGTATTTATTGACGTAAGAAAGAAGTAGGATATAGACTTAGTAATACCATAAGAAGTGTTAAAAATGCATATATTATTTTATTTTTTATTTATTATAATGGTGGGAGAATTGTAACCTAGTGTTATTGACACTTGGTTTACTTGGCATTATTTCTGCAGGAAATTAATGCTATTCTTTAAAGAAATAAAAAGATAAAATAACAATAGTAATAATTGATTAATAAAGTATGCTATTCACTCACTTTGGCATGTTTTGGGTGAATAACTAATAGATTTAATAACTCAATGTCATTTATAAAGAGAGAACATGAATAATTTAATTGAGATATTAATAATTAGAGCAAATTAATATGGTATAAAAGCTAAACAGTAATTGATATTGGATGGGTAGAGGGGAGAGTGGATGAATGTCTTATCATAAAGCACAATAACTTCTGGTAATTTCTTTTTGTAAAAAAAAAAAAAAAAATAATGTTTAAAGAATTATACATCACTGATTGTTAATTTAATGTATTTATTATTATTTTTTATATTGTCAAATTACTTTGTAATCCAGGTAAATAATACTAAAACTATATGATTGTAATAGGTTTTTCCTTTCTTTTGTTTATGTTATAATCAAATGATTATTTTTCTGTAAGAGGTCGCTAAAGTAAAAAAAAAAAAATAACAACAAAACAGGACAGCCAATTACATAATCGAGATTATTTTTTTTTTTTGAAAAAAGATATAGTCTGCTTTTAGTTTTCAAGGAAGGAACAGTGCTGAAATTTGGTAACTCAATTTTTTTCATTTTATTTTGCAGAAATAAATGTAATCAAAGTAAAATTTTAATAATATAATGTGTGGCTAAAATTTTTTGATAAGACGTCCTGATTTTCTTTGCCATCTACCTATTTAAAAACCTTTTATACTTAAAATTTTATTGTCTCGCGCTAAAGTTCAAAAATGACAGATATAACTAAAGGAGGCACGAAAAATTATATTATATCTAAATTAAGGAAAATAAGTGATTTCCAAGAAAAAAAAAATTAATTATTTATTAACTTTATGTCATTTATTGATATTTTCTTGGTATAAAAAGAAAAAAAAAAATTGAAAGAAATATTTTGAAACCAAGGAAAATCAACTAGAAACATTTTCGCGCTCTTTCTAAATATTGTCTGCCTTTACAAGTAATGTAGTTACATACGTTAAAATATGTTTTATTCACCAAGAATTGTCTGGAAATAATAATAATGATAAATAAGATTAAATTATGCACCTGTATATTTTTTTTTGGAAAAAAATATAAACTTTCTCAGAGTAAATATAGGAAGAGTTATATAGGGGCATTCTTACAGAGAAGTTACCATTAAAAAAATTTATAATTCCTAAAGTATGAACAAAACCAAATATCTTAGTGACTTAATGATAAAAATAAATGATATATTATATTACACATCAGTTGGATTTATTAAAACTTCCTATACATGTAAATCAGCTGCAGTTATTATCAGAATAATCTCTCGGAAAAATTGCGCATTTCCGTCCATAAGTAAGCTAGCTAATATGAATTGTACGTATCGTCAATAATAAAAAAGAAAAGAATTGTGTATGTTTATCGTCTATCGTCAACTGTTCATTATGTTAGAATATGTATATTTTATTTTCTTTGGATCCCAAAATTGTAGCAGTTTAATTCAAGTAAGAATTAATCTTCAATTCTGCTATATGTTTCTTTACCTAATTTATTAAAAGCACAAAATAAGAGAAAACTTTTATTTAAAGGAAATAATACCATGCGTTTATTGTTTTTAAACTTGCTTCGTGAAATATGACTGGATAAAGCTCTTCACCTGGACCAATTGCTCAACAGAAAAACATTTTCTAATGAGAGAATATGCACTTGTTAATTAATGATTGTTTAAAACTAAGTTATAAATGATATGTATTTTTTTTGTTATATCACATAGGTTAAAGTCTGTATGGTCAAGAAATATTTAATAACCTTGTAATGACAAAGGTATGTTTTAATATAATTATTCTAGGTTAAGTTGATATTTAACATGAAAGAAAAAATCTATAAAATATGTTTTAATTATTACATACAATTGTAGGTAGAAATTTTGTATGTTAGATACGTAAAAGAAAAATATTTAGATATTTAAGGGGTAAAATAAATATTGAAAATTATCAGAAGTAACTAAAAAAAAAAAAATGCTATAACAAAATATTTCTTGTTAAAGTTTTGAAACGAATTTATACTGTATTAATTGAGGAATTTATTCCTAATTATTCTTAAATAAAACATCCACTTTATTTAGTTTAAGATAGTATGCTACCAACTATTTTTGAATGTTCCTTTATTAAAATTAAAATTATTATACTTTTATTCTATGATGTCCATTGATTTCAGATGTTGATCAAAGTATACACGGTAACATAAGTTTATTATAATCAGTGTATTTACTTATCCTGCCCAGATATAGCATTGGTATATGCTTAATATTCGCATAGGTAATAATTATAATGTATTTAATTTGTGGGATGAAAAATGATCTCCCCAAAAGCTTTGTTTTCCATGAGAGGAAGATTTTAAATATAATGTTCGGGTATGTTTATAGCCCAAGTGATCGATTCTCATAGATAGGACGATCAAGAATTTATCTAGCATTTAGTATGCTTCATTCGTTTAAATCCCAGGAGAGGATTGTATTTGGTGTGTGTTCGTTGTATGCCCAAGTAAGAGGCAAGAAACCACCAAAATATTTTAATGTAGTAGATTACTCTACAGACCTTCGTTGTTATTCCATGTTCCTCATGTGAAAATAAAGATAGCTCCACCATGGAAGGTGTTGATTATTGTGCTTAATTTTGAAAGTTCGGGCAAGATAAAGGTTATATTGGAGGTGTTAGTTCCTCAAGATCCACTTTAGTATAAATAGTGCGTTAGTAACTAGGATCGATATCTGTATTGTGCTGCTAAATATTGCTAGTATTTGACAAGTAAATCAATGGAGAAAGTAATTAAAATTGCATAATTTAAAACGCTTATAACATGAAGGAATATTCAAATGCAATATTTAATTCTGGTTAGTAATTAAATAATACTCATATTTAAAATTATACGTATGAATAAAATTTGTATCATAACTTAAGTTAGCATTAAGTTAAACGTAAGAAGGTAAATGTGACTTCTGATAACTGGCCTATAATTAGAATAGGTTATCCCATTAAAGACCATAAATAAAGTAAATGTATTAGAAATAAATTTAATATTTTGCGTATTGCAGATGATTGGATTAATCATTTAAAAAAAAAAAAAATAGTTAGTCAATAATTTTGAATAAAAGCTTCTACAAGGTTACCAAAATTTAATAATTAATGTATTGGTAATGAAATGTACTTGTAGTTAATCAATCCATATGATTGCATACAGGAGAAGTAGTAACCTCTAGTCCATAACCAAAAGAGTATACAGATTAATATCAGTTATATTTTATATTTTTGTATTACTATGGGATTATTGAATAAATGTTCATATATTTTTTTGTGATAATAATAAATTATAGTCTTGTTAAAATTTGTTGTAGATTCATTTTTTTTGTTTTTATATGCTAAATATAAGTGTTTGCACAATATTTGCAAAACCTTTTCTTGAGTCCGAAATCATTTCAAACCCTTAAAAACTTAATAGACCAGAGAAATAAAGTTAAGCAGATCGGAATATGTCATTATATTTTAGTTTAATGATAATTATTTATGGAGTTGAAAACTTAAGACTAAACATTCACCTTTGTGTAAAAAAAAAAAAAAAATGAATTTTTTTTCCAAACCATTAACTTTGGTTGCACATTATTCCATTCCCATTTAGTTAAATTGTCTAAGTAATAAATCTTAGTTATATGATTGTGTTGTCATGGATGATGGAAGGACACAAAAAGCACCCTTGTCTTTTTATTATTCTGACTGAGATTCTGGAAAAAAGGGCTGTGTTATTCAAAATTATACGTCATTATTGAATAGAATTATCATCTCTTTAAATAATATAGCAGTTGATATGAGAGATGAAGACACATTGAATTTAAGTAAAATAAATGTTTCCTATAGCCGACCAGAATGCCAGTCATATGCGACAACACAATACCGCCGAGCATTTCCTTACATGAAACAAAGAACCCTGAGATTAATATTATTATAATTATTCTTTAAATTAATAAGTGATCAATTATTGTTGTTATTACAATCGTGGCATGGCTTAAGAGAATTGAATGTACAATTGTATTATATGAAAAGTATTTTAGATCATATTGGCAAATTAGTGGATATTTGTTTTATTTTGGTTGCCTTAATTTCCAACAACCTGAAAAATTGGTATCATTGGTGAAAAGTGAAAACAAAATAACCTAATACAGCTCAGAGTATAATTAGTGTCATAGGTGTAAACAAATAAATAAATACTTACAGCTAAAAGAGAATATATTTATTGGGTTAGAATATATATATATATATATATATGAAAAACAACAAAAAAACACAAGTTAAAAAACTTGCTAACGCTTGTATTTATGATAACAGATGGCATTCTACCAAAAACACCATCAAGAGTAGTTTTCTGTTTACATAAACGTCAGAGCGAGCATTCATTATCTCTAACTTTAATTCCACTTTCAGATCATGATTTCAAGCTATTTGCTATTGTCAGTGAAAGACAGGAATAAGAAACTAGATCTAAACACAAACTCTGAGCATTTATGAAACAGTTTCTATTCAGCTTGCAAGCATGAATCTTTTAGACACCTTAATGTACTCAAACTCAGCATAGCAAGCCAGATAGCTACATGGGTCTGATCTCAGTTCAGCATCACCACATAGTAGAAGCCTCTGCAATATACATCATTGCAAGAAGGACCTCAAAGGTAAATTTATGAAAAACAAAAAAAAACACAAATTAAAAAACTTGCTAACGCTTGTATTTATGATAACAGAGGGCGTTCTACCAAAAACACCATCAAGCATAGTTTTCTGTTTACATAAACATCACAGCGAGCATTCACTATCTCTAACTTTAATTCCACTTTCAGATCATGATTTCAAGCTATTTGCTATCGTCAGTGAAAGACAGGAATAAGAAACTAGATCTAAACACAAACTCTGAGCATTTATGAAACAGTTTCTATTCAGCTTGCAAGCATGAATCTTTTAGACACGTTAATGTACTCAAACTCAGCATAGCAAGCCAGATAGCTACATGGGTCTGATCTCAGTTCAGCATCACCACATAGTAGAAGCCTCTGCAATATACATCATTGCAAGAAGGACCTCAAAGGTACATTTATGAAAAACAAAAAAAAACACAAATTAAAAAACTTGCTAACGCTTGTATTTATGATAACAGAGGGCGTTCTACCAAAAACACCATCAAGCATAGTTTTCTGTTTACATAAACATCACAGCGAGCATTCACTATCTCTAACTTTAATTCCACTTTCAGATCATGATTTCAAGCTATTTGCTATCGTCAGTGAAAGACAGGAATAAGAAACTAGATCTAAACACAAACTCTGAGCATTTATGAAACAGTTTCTATTCAGCTTGCAAGCATGAATCTTTTAGACATGTTAATGTCTTCAAACTCAGCATATCTGGCTTGCTATGCTGAGTTCGAAGACATTAACGTGTCTAAAAGATTCACGCTCGCAAGCTGAATAGAAACTGTTTCATAAATGCTCAGAGTTTATGTTTAGATCTAGTTTCTTATTCCTGTCTTTCACTGACGATAGCAAATAGCTTGAAATCATGATCTGAAAGTGGAATTAAAGTTAGAGATAGTGAATGCTCGCTCTGACGTTTATGTAAACAGAAAACTATGCTTGATGGTGTTTTTGGTAGAACACCATCTGTTATCCTAAATACAAGCGTTAGCAAGTTTTTTAACTTGTGTTTTTTTTGTTTTTCATAAATGTACCTTAGAGGTCTTTCTTGCAATGATGTATATTGCAGAGGCTTCCACTATGTGGTGATGCTGAACTGAGATCAGACCCATGTAGCTATCTGGCTTGCTATGCTGAGTTTGAAGACATTAACGTGTCTAAAAGATTCATGCTTGCAAGCTGAATAGAAACTTTCATAAATGTTCAGAGTTTGTGTTTAGATCTAGTTTCTTATTCCTGTCTTTCACTGACGATAGCAAATAGCTCGATAGCAAATAGCTTGAAATCATGATCTGAAAGTGGAATTAAAGTTAGAGATAGTGAATGCTCGCTCTGACATTTATGTAAACAGAAGACTATGCTTGACGGTGTTTTTGGTAGAATGCCATTTGTTATTATATATATATATATATATATGGGAGATGATGATCTGGACCAAAGTGCTGGTTCAGTATGAAATGTGTATATTGGAGATCATTTATTTTTTTCACATGTGTGTAGTCATGTGTATCAGTTATATAAGTTGCAGTGGATAGCTGAACAAAGCTTAAAAATCTGTGTTTAAATCCCCTTTAATTACATTTTAAAGTTCAGTATTTACAATTTACTAGTATTGATTTATTAAATGCACATTAAATGAAAAAAGCATGCATATTCACTTTCAAATGTATATATCTACTTTCATTGTCACAAAAACCTAAGAATAAAACAGTATATACATTTATATTTGATAATTTGTGAAAGTTGGTTTATTTGCTTTTATATATATTGGGCCAGGAATGTTGATGATCAAGCCTCATTACAAGGTTGCTATAGCTTGCCATGTCCATAAAGTTCATAAATGTACATATAATTTTTTTGTTGTTGTTGTTTTGTATGGGTTATGTTTAAAGGATCTAATAGCCTATTTACAATAATATAGTAATAAATAAAACACAGGCTTATTATATACGTGTCTATATATGTAATATAGGGTATATGAGCACAGACTTTCAGATGACCCATCACTCTCCACTCTATCTAATAACACCGATACATTGTAGAGATGTCTGCCCATCCTTGCATATGTATTAAATGGATTATGTCCTGTACATGTGGGGTTCAGATTGACCTTAGGTCAACATGGGTGTGACAAGAATCTCGGCCTCAGGGAGGCCTTCGAGTATTCCATCATCAGATTATCAATTGGATGGACGGTTGAAGAGTTAGAGTGTGTAGTAGATTGGAGCCTGTCCATTAAAGTATGAAGATTGTCTATCTTAATATATATCTGAGCACTTATAGTATATATGTGTGGGAGATGATAATCTGGACCAACTGATGATTCCTGGTTTAGCATGAAATACCTATATTGGTGATTATTTATCTTTTCAACATATATGTGTTTGAGTGTATCGGTATTATTGGACAGAGTGGAGAGTAATGGCTCATCTGAAAGTCTGTGCTCATATACCCTATATTAAGTAATGTAGTAATATATTGGTAGATTTATATATTTGTACACATGCATATAACAGTAATAAATTGATATGTAAATTAATAAGAAATTCATTACTCAGAATTTTTTTTTTGTCTGTTAATGGAAAAAAAAAAAAAGTATTTTTCTATTTTTGTTTTAATCAGTCTATGAATAAAATAAATTTTGTAATTTTTTTTAAATCAGATAAAAAAAAAATGCAATAAAAAATAAAGTAAAAGTTAAGGAATTTTTTTTATTTATAGGCTTATCTTGTTATTTATGAAAAAAAATCCAGCAAGTAAAGATTAGATAATTTGTCTGTAACATTTTTGTTATTGATTAATTAAAGAAAAAACTTTTCTGGTAATTAAAGAGATAAAAAAAATACTACCCCAATGAATATACTTTTGCATATATAACTAATAAAAGATAGGTTTGGTAGCATAGTCTCTCTTTTTTTTCTGCAAAGAGAGCAGTTATGGTGGGGGGGGGGGTAAAACTGATTGGGTTTTTGTAAAAAGTTTTGTTCCAGATTGAGTAATTTTCCCCAGAGAAAATGGTAAGTCATATTTAGTAATCTTGTCCCAATTTTTTTTTAAAGAAATTTAAGTTAAAAGGTTTGAGTTGAAGCCAATCTAAAAAAAAGTTCTAGATCTTGAAGCTAAATAATAAACAAGCTGTCAAACGTTGTTAGCCGAGTGGTCATCGCAGCTGCCTTGCAAGCAAGTAGTTGGTTGCGGACGGTTGTGGGTTCGCGTCCCGGCCGATGCTATGACATATGGAAAAAAAAAATAAACAAGCTCAGAAAATTAAATTTAATAGTGCTTGGAATTCAAATTATTCAATGGCCACAATGCAGATGAATAAGTGGGTCAAAACCAGTAGTATGAAATAAATGTTATAGTACATTGGCTTATCATCACCATGTGATTTTATTATTAGCTACCTATTAAAAACCTAAATGTCCATTGGGAAATGATGTGGAAAGTTTAAAGTGAAAAACGATAAATCCTTGAATCCTTAGGAGCCCTGTCATTTCTATAATGCACATGGAGAAGACATTTAAAGTCCCACGCTTATTGTCAGTGAGAAGAGAAAAGTAAAAGAAGAAGCATGGAAGGGAACTTATGTGTATTAATTTTTTTTCTCTTCTGAGATAGTCTACTTCTAAAGGTGCATTTACCTTTGTAGTTTAGATATAAAAAAAACTTCCACCCAGGAAGTAAGCTTGTTTATTTATTTATTTATTTATTATTATATATACATTGACAAATAACAATATATATAAATAGACATAAGTTTATGTATAGATTTATTGTATATGTAACATTTTAAGCAAATGTTTATATTTAAAACATTTAATCTTTTTATTTTTTTTCCCTCCTCAAATGGTGTTATCAAAGAAGTCTGTATACATGTATCTATAGTCATATCTTTTTATATAATTGAAGAATCAGGAAGAGAGGGTTTTTCATTTATGTTAGATGAATACATACCTTTTTTTAAAATATGTATTTAACTGTTATTATGCTTTGAATATTGGTCATGGAATTTGGGATTAATAAACTGTATTAAGTTATAATCTATTTTAGTACATATCTAGTTATAATCCCACCTCATTCCTCACAAACTTAAATTATTAATTTTAATTTTACCATCCATCCACTTACCCTGAAAATTTAAATAGTATTGAGCAAGCATATATTATTAGGATTACAATATTGGGAATTTTAAGACTGTAATTCTATATGAGCTATAGCAGCGTTTCTTTGTAGAATAGAATATTTTCTCTTGGAAAGTGGTGCAAAAGAGAAAGTTTGAATTAGGCCTTTCAAAAATATTCTGTTTATTATAAACTGTATAGACCATTATAGAAATGTATATAGAAAATATAGATAATAACAATTAGTTTGATTTTTTTCACAATAATACAGGGTATGGAGATTAGAACATGACTGATTATATTGTTGGCTTGAAATAATTCCATGTGTGGTGCACAAACTTGGTATTGTTTTCTGATTTGAATGCACCACATGTGAGGCTGACAATAATCAAAGTCATTTAAATGGAATGCAAAGATAGTTTTTATTATATAATAATTTTAGTGTACTAAATAGCTGCCTAGTCTAATAAACGTAGCTTAGAAAAGATTCTCTGTATAATATATAATGTTATTGGATGCAAAAAGATCTTTACTGTTAACTAAAAGAAGAGCCCTTAATTACTTTTGGAAATCTTAAAAGAACTGAGCAGGGCAAATTCCTAATAAAGATTCATATGTTCTTTCCATTGCAGCTGTTATTAGTATGTGATTATCCATATAATATATAAATTTGGATGGGCTGCTTACTAACATGTGTTAGCCAGTATAATGGGTTTATTGGCTTTTTATCTCCGAGTTTAAAATCAAGAAACACTATAGTCTTTCTTCTCAGTTTCCTGATAACTCTTAACTGAATTATCAATTGAGTTTTCTTAAGGACAGAATAAATGTGGGTGTGAATGATTTTTTTTCCTAATAGATATTTACAATCATGTCAAACAAAAATAAATCATAGCCCTTATTCCTAGGAGGCTATAAAATCACCAGCCAAGTCTGTCATTGGCAGCCAAAGGCAGAGTATGCTAATAATTTTCTGATTGTGAACTCAGGCTGCAATTTTATAATAACTTTTAATTAGGTACTTACAACTGCTGGTATCTTTCAAAGTAAAGGAAGATTGCAAAAATTGGGAGAACTGTCTCATATTAAATGGGACATTATGGACTTTGTGAAGTTAGAAAAAAAGGTGAAGAGACAATTGATTTAAAAAGTGAACATGTACTGTACTACAAAGGCATATATATTGGAATTACAAGTGGAAGTAGGGTTTATTATAAATAAAAAGTAGAAAAACAACATTGTGGAGATTGATGGTATATCAGACAAAGTGGCAAGATTACTTATTCAATTTAATAGCAGATATTAAATGCAAATAATTCAGGCTTTTATCCAAGTTCTCATAGTGATTAAATAGTAGAAGATTTTTATATGGATGTACAAAAGGCTTTTGATCATATGAAACAACATTTTAAAATTGTTATGGAATTTCATGGTAAAATTGGTAAACAATTGAAAGATAAAAGTGCTGTAGGTAAATTTGGTTATGAAAATAGAAATGAGAGGGGACATAGACATGTGGAGTTTAAAGCAAAAGAAATACTTTATATTATAAATTCTTTTTTTGAGAAAGTTTTTAAAAGAAAACGGACATGGAAGCATCTAAATGAAGATATAGCAGAATTGGATTATATTTTGACTAACAGAAAATATTTATTTGAGATTGTAATATTCATAATATTTTCAACTCGGGAAGTGATTATCAAGTAGTATGATATAAGTTATATGTGAGAGACAAAAATTCTTAAGAAAAACAATATTCACAGCTAATATTTATACTATTCAAAAACATTGCAATGAATTTAAATTTGAACTTGCAAATCATTTTCAAATATTATAAAATTTTTGGACATGATTCAGATTTGAATGAAATCAATAGAAAGATAACCAATACACTTTTAAAAACTGAAACAAAGATAACTGGCACAAAAAGCAACAATTGACCAGTAAAATTTCTACTGAGATAACACAGTTCATAAAGGAAAGAAAGAATATGAAAATAAAAATGATAAATTAAGAAGGGTTGAATAGCTCAAAGTGCAAAAAGGAGTTGATAATGATATAAGTAAGTATAATTATAAGCTAGCAAAAAAAGTTATAGAAGAGAAAAAAGTCTCAAGAGTATAAAACAGCATCTTGGTATTGGTAGGAAATTTATTTCTGCAATAAGAAAAAATGGAACTATTACTAAAAGGAGAGATGACACCATGAAATATCTATGTAGAAGAGTTTTAGCAACAATTATATAGCAATAAAAAATAGGGAAAAATACCTTTTTCAACTATTACATCTTCTGAATTTCCCAGAATTTTAAATGAAACATGCAATTAAATTTATGAAGAAGGAAAAAACTCCAGTTAATTATGAAATTATAATCAATATCCTAAAAGAACCAAGTGAAGAAATATAATTCTTTTTGGAAAAGTTATCTTCCAAGTGTTTAAATAATAGTAATGTACCAGTTGATTTGAAAAATGCAGTATTAATATTAATATTTAAAAAAGATAATAAAGAAGATATTAGAAATTACAGATCTATCAATCTTTTATCAGTTCTATACAAAATTTTACCAAAATAATTACAATTTATCTCATCTACAGCAAACTTTGGAATTTAGCCAACCAAAAGAACAAATTGGATTTAAAAATTGTTTTAATACAGTGGATTATAACCAAGTAATGAGAGAAGTTATAAAAAGACCAATGAATATGAGTTGCCATTATGCTTTGGATTTGTAAATTATGAAAAAGCATTTGATTCTGTAAACATTGATTAAAGCATTGGATCAAGGTATAGATCTAAAATATTGTTATATTACAGAAGAATATTTATAAAAATGCAACAGTAATAATCATATTACATAATGATATTAAAAAGATTAACATTGAGAAAGGTGTATGACACAGTGACTCCATATCTCCAAAACTTTTTATAGCAGTTTTGCAAAATGTATTTTGTAAATTAAAGTGGGAAGTTAAGAGAATAAAATTACATGGAGATTAGGTAAGTCATATAGATTTTATAGTTGGTGTAGTTGTTTTTGCAAATAATGCTTTAGACATTCGGGAAATGTAAGAATTATTAGATGAAAGTAAGAAAGTAGAATTAAAGATAAATGTTAGAAAGACTAAAGTAATGTCCAATGGATTTTCTCAAAAGAAGAAAATAATGATTGATAATGATGAGTAAGAAGTAGTTAACTATTACAAATAACTTGGTCATATTATTATTGTAGATGGAAACATAAAAGATAAAATTAATCATAGAATTAAATTTCGTTAGAGTAATTTTGATAGAAATAATTTAATATTAAAAGGAAAAAAATGCATGTGTGACTAGTTCTTATTTATGTATCTGAGATTTGGACACTTAACAGAAAAGCAATACAGAGACTTCAGACCCCTCAGAAAAGTATGGAGAGATGCATGTTAGGAGTAACAAGAAGAGATTGAAAATGAAATACATAAGTGAGAGAACAAAAAAGTGTTAATGTCTTCATTGAAAGAATGAAATAACTGAAGTAAAGTTGTACTAGACAGATTGTTAGAAGAGATGATAATAGATGAGTAATTGAAATCTTAAAATGGATTCCAAGAGATTGTAAAAGACCTAGAAATAGACCACATGTAAGATGGATGGATAAAGTAAGGAATATGCTAGAATAATTAGAGAAGAGATGCTGAAAATTGGAAAAGATGGATTAGACTTGGAGAGACCTTCATCATAAAGTGGATTAAAAATACTTGAAAATGATGATGATATATTATTTATCTAAGTTTTTGTAACCTTATTACAATTATAGTCACTTTATAGTGAATTTATTTATAAGTATAAATAAATCTAATTACTTTCACTTCATTATAAAGAGATTACATTATATTTAATGATGGTATACTAATTAAAATATACAAAAGTACATATGCTGTGACTAGGATGTGGTTTAAATATAATTTTGCTATATCTAGTTTAAAATTATAATATATAAAAAGAGATAGTATTAAATAATAATGAATACAAACTAATGTTAAGTAAAGTATTTATAATAGTGTCTTACATATAAATTTATTGTATAGAAGATAGATTTTTTGAATTAATGCAAGAATCAGTAACTTTTCTAATATGAAAAAACCATTGTGTTAAATATTCTGACCAGAAGAGTCACAAAAGACGTAAAAATTAGGTTAATGAAAAATGTGGATTTCTGAATTGTTGTTGTACTTGAACATTTATTTTAAAACTAAAATAAATTTATATAAATTGAAAATTAAGTGTCTTAAACAAACAGTTTGATTTATTCACAAATTCTTATTATTTAAACATTCGCCATACAAAATATTTATTATTTTACAATTGGGCTAAATCCAAGAAGTATCATAAAACAGTGCAATTTTCCTCTCCTAGAGTCATGAAAATATTTATTTAAAAATTACTGCACAAATAAAAAATACTTTTATGTTTGTCATGAGAAAATGAGCTTTAAGTTTGGCATCAAAGAGTTTCATGTGGATCACAAGTCACCTGTTGCTGACCCCTGGATTAAACAGTAAATGTTAAATATTGTTAATTGGGTATGGAAAGATAGTGATATGTTAATACATATTTGATTCTATATAATCCAATGGTAGAACTAGATTTGTGCATCATAATCATTTTTTACAGATGACACATTATAATTGTATATTTGTTGGTATATATATATAAAAAGGAACTTATTCAAAAAAGTATTAAAGAGAATACTGTAAGCCTCTAAAGAAGAATAGAACTGTATTCCCATTGTTAGCCAATGAACAGTTTTATTATTTATTGTGATGACATACCATTATATGAGTATGATGATTTTGTAAGAGTACATTATTTAAAAGGCCATTTTTATGCACATATTTAGCAATAAGATTAAATATTGTAGATAATAAAGAGGCAAGTTTCTTAAAAATTATTAACCCATGATAGAGTATCAGAATTAACTTGGCATAAGGTCATGCAAGGTTAGTGTTGGTTAACTGGAACTAGTCCTAATACTAAGTCATGAATTGAATGTGTGCAGATATGAGTACATTTTGTCCAATATTGTCATTGTGTTGTGCAAGACCATACATTCAAAAATGAAAGTGACTTATTTTTGTTGTATAATTGTATACACATGCATAATCTAATCATTATTTTTTTTTGTTAGTAGTTGGGTTTTAAAAGTAAAATATAGCTGCTAAGTTAAAAGGGTAAAGATAAACTTTTTATTTATATCTGTTATTGTAATAACTTATATAAAATGTCCTTTGAATTAAGGTGATAAATAATTTTTTAAAAAATATTGTTCAATATAATGTAAGTTCCATTATTAAATTACTATTATTTTTCAGTGTAAAGTCTTACCTTTATTAAAGCATTTTATATTCACAAACACAGATTAGATAAATAGGCTAATATTAATAGATCTAGGAATATGGGTGTACATAGTTTGATTATTGTAGTATGTAATTTATTGGTGCCTAGTGGTAAAGAGAAATATTGCACACAAGTTCTTAACCTTTAATAAATATGTGACTATATCTAATTAAATTGAAAATAACAAAATTTATAGCAACTTGATGTTTGGATTACCAAAGAACTGTATTATTTCTACCAATTTACATAATCCTTTTATTAAGTGTTGCATTTGTAGAGGAAGATATAACTATAACATAAATGACTTTTACCATATCTGTATCAAGTATAGATAACTGCAAATATAGGTGTACTCATTAGTGTCATTAATGGATATGATTGTACAGGTTAATGATGCAGAGTTATACACTTACTGATTGAATGGTCTGCTTTTATTTATAGATTCAGTGGAGTTGGAGCAAGTTGTTTTAGTGTAATGTATCAATCAAACTTTCATATATACATGTACAACATACTTTCAAACTTTAGCCACTTGAGAATTGGTTTTCTAAGATGAAAACTTGAAATTTTGTTATACTTATAGAGAAAGGAAATAATTTATGTGCATATCCTATAATGCTTTTCATTATAATATATACGTGCATATATATATAAACCAATAAAAATAATAAATATAATAATAATTAACTATTATATACAGTCCTGCAATCTGCAGAAATATTTTTGGTTAATTCCTTAACTCATTTCAACTACTGTTAAATTCCAAAGACTGTATATAATAGTTAATTACTGTTATATTTATTGTTTTTATTGTTATTACAAGAGTTTTTTTAATTAATGGACACTTTATTTGTGTATATATATTAAATAGTTTGCTGTGTGCCTAATTTAAATAAATTATTTATTATTAGTAAAACAAAATATTTGTAATGTGTAAAAAATATAATATATCATTATAAATAGTGTGGTTAATAGTTATCATTAGTGTATTTATCTAAATTAGATGATGTCAAAAATGAGAATGCAGAAAGTTTGTTATTTGTAGATCAAATTGTAATTATCTGAAGATAGTAACTGCAAAACATTTTTCAAGTCTATCATCATCTATCTAAAATAAAACAAAATTTGTTTCTCAAGTTTACATTTAAGATAAATTATATTGTGTAAATAAAGATTTTAATTTTTACTAAACTCTGTGTAAATTATATATTAGTTTCTAGTTGAAGTAATAAAATTTATCTTGTTTGCTTTCTCTATTATCACAATTTAAAAACTTTACAAGCATTTATTGTAATTACACTCAGTAAAGATATTTAATAAAAAATACAAAATTTTTGTTAGGAAAAAAAAAGATATTAATCTGAAAAAAGATGGATGCAACTTTTTGATATATAGCTAACACACATACGTATAAATGTTATCAAAGTTACTTGAAGACATTCCTAATGACATCACAAATAGTTATATCCCTATTGGTTTTTCAAAATAACATTTTCTTTTTTTATATATCTAATTTTTCTTTGAATAACAGAATTAATAATGACAGCACAATGAATCGTTTGACGAGATTTAGGGAAACATTTTAATTGCAATAATTAGTGGAGTAACATTTGAGAATGACATCTATTTAAAAAAAAAAAAATCACAGACCAGCTGAATTAGTAAAATTTCTTATCTTTATATTTAGAATTTATTGATTTCACAAATTATTTAAGGAAATTAATAATGAGAAATATAGAAAATTATGACATTTCAATTGAAATTTATATATAGATAAACTAAGTATTTTAATCAAGTTACTGCATTATAAAAGTTTTCATAAGTTATATATTCAAAAACACGGGGGTAAACAGTTATGAAAATATCCCAAAATTTATGATTTATTTTTACAGCTTTTACAAGAGTGAATAATATATAGATAGACCATTTATTGTCAAAGCTATAATAAGCTTAACCTGTAAACTCATATAGATCGAAGACAAACATTTACCAACGAACTAAAGCATATTTTTTAAAAATGCATCTGTTAATCCATTCTCAATCAATGTTTGGTCTATTAATAATTTTTATTAGTCATTCATTAGTCTAAAGAATAATATTTCCGTAGTGCAATTTTCACCAAACCACTCTCACTCAAGGTAGGGACTACTTTTTATTCAATTTTAACACCATGTAAAAAGATGTGAGAAACATATGACCAAAGACATGTGGAAAAGATGTAAGATTCCCAAGATGCAAATTTCATTCAGAATCAGCACTCATCAGTTGGCTCAGACCATTACTGTTCAATATATATAGATAGCAAATTACCACAGTTTAATTGATAAATGTCAAACATTCTTTTCTCATGACTTTGACACAACCCATGTAATAGAAATATATTAATAATTTTTATTAGTCCATTAGACTAGAGAATATCCAATAATGAATATTTCTGTAGTATAATTTTCACTACATCTCTCTCATGCAAGGAAAAGACTGGTTTATAATCACTTTTAACACCTTGTGGAGTAATGGAATTATAAACATAGGACCAAAGACATGGTAAAAGTTGTATGACCCCCAAATCTAACTTGTTTCACTTACTACAATATTTTCAGATATAAATTATTTATTGTAAATATAATTCTCACTTATAAAAAAAATGTGAATTTATAACAGAATACAGAATAATTCTGCAAAAAAAGAGAACATTTTGTTTGTGTTTGGGATATTTTACATTAAAATAAAGCTTTGAGTAAGAAATAGAATTGAAGATTAACTAGTTGTTATCCTTATAATTCTTTGAATAATCACAATTTGATTTATTCAGCTTTTAGAGATATTTTGTATTTTGACAGTATTTTTAATGGCTGTGAGAAAAAATATTGAAAAGCTTTAATTTTTCTTTTTTAATGTTGAAAATATTATGTTACAATTTCTTTCTTTTTTTATTAATAAAGATAAGGTGTCACTTTTAACATTTAAAATGCCAGAGACATTTCTGGATCAAAGTACTAACAGAATGATTCTTAAATTTATCTTATCTACTTTGCAAACTGGCTTTTAAGTTAGAGATATCACCATTTAATCCCAATCACCTACCATACTAAACCTCGGTCTGAAAAAATGACTTTTATTATGTTCATTTTAAACTGATAAAATTTCTAAGTTATTTTTAACATTAAAAAAAATATTTTGACTGTTTTAAGTATTTTTATTTAGTTGAAATATCTATGTTTTGGTTGCTAAATATTCCAATGCAGAAGTTAGTAAAATAGAAATTTTTTATCTTTTCCCAGAATTGTTTCTGTAAAAAAAGATTGTTAATTTAAATTCATTTTATTAAAGTGGTTATTCTTATATTAAAATAAGTTAATAGGCTACTAACTAATGGCTTTATATATTTTTTGAATTTGTAATTTCTTATTTGCAGTTTATGTAGTAATATATGATAAATAATCTATTTATTTAAATTTCTAAACAAAAATGAATAGTGACATTAATTTATCTGATTTATGAATTTATACTAAAAGATTTATAATATTTCAATTATTATAAGTATATCAATCAACAGATTATGTGCAAACATTTATTTAGTCTGCTCTTAAAACTTATTTTGAATACTTTGCTTGTTTACTCCATAATGCATTTCATTTTAATTTTTTAAAATTTTTTTCTCGAGTTTAACAGCCTTAAATCTACGTAGATTTTTACTTACAAATGTCAAACTTACTCCACCCCCAACTTTGACATGATCCACTCTAGATAAATACATTAATGATTACAATTAATCATTTATTAAACTAGAGATTATCTCAATTCTATATTGTAACATTTATTTATATATGTTGCAAATATATTGGCATTTGGTAAAAGCTAAAAAAGTAAATTTCGATTTTTTTTTGATTAGTATAATTTTTGTTAAGAGCGTACAATGAAAGTTAAATTATTCTTCGATATTTTTTTAATTAGTAATAACGTAATTGGAGAGAACAAAAAAGAATTCCAAAAGCAAGTAAAAAGATAAGCTAAAAGAAAAATATTTCTAGCTAATTAAACATGGCCGAAAACTTGATAAGAAAATAGAGACTTTAGTACATAAAATTTTAAAAAACTGTATAAGATTAGAAAGGCATGGTACGAGCATGCGCAGAAGCCCTAAAACTGGATATAAAAAGGAGGGATCCGGTTGAAGGAAGGTCTTGTTCGTTTTATTTCGCTAGTTGGTCTTGGATAACATTTAATATGTCCAAGATCACTCGTCACCGAAGGAATTCGGCAATGTCGCAGTGAACCGGAGCTCCTGAAAACATCAGACCTAATGATGTACCCCAGGAAAAGCCTTCGTGACCAACTGGGAAATGGACCACAAGAACAAGCAAGAACCGAACGGCCGAGCTCATTATTACAGAAAACTATGCATAGTTCGCTACAACATTCGTGAATTCACAAAGCTTACCGGTAAGTTAAGAATAATTATCCTGATTGTGACAGTTAACTATAAAAAAAAACTACTCGTAAAAATATACGTATAAAGAATCCTGATAGTGACTTTAATTTTCTATATGAGAGACTCTTATTTAACCAAGAACTTTTTGTTTATTTTAAATGATATTGATATTTTCTATATATTTTCCACCTAAATTAAATGTGTTCTCTCCAAAGTATTAAACAATATTTAACCTAGAAATGTTTTATTTTGTTAGAATAAAAGAGATTATACTTTTATCAACTTTTTTTTTATTGTGCGTTATTAATAGAAGTTATTATTTTTGTTATTAGATTTATTTTAGTGAAATAGGATTTAAGTGTAAGTTACCTTTGCCAATATGTTTCAATACGCCAGGGCTAACAATCGTAAAAAAAATATTAATGCTCATTACGGTAGAATTACCGTACAAAATAAAAATATTATAAAAGGATCTTTTTATTTTTCTTTGTTTTACAATTTGCGAGAGGTGCTGGCGGCATATTTCAGCGGATTCTTAGGAATCCTGGCGCCCATAGGAAATAAAATTAAAAGTTGATTTATGTCTGGTACAAATTCGTAACAATTAATAGGCTGGAGTTGATCAGGAAAAATAGCTGTGTTAAGAATAGAAATACAACTTTCTTTTTTTTTCCTTAACACAGTTTGATCAACTCACGCTCAAATATACATTTGGGGCGTATAGTGGTCTAGTAAAACGGTAAATGCTACAATATATACACTTTAAATCTTAATTGAAGGTTAATATATCCACTTTTTTAAAATTAAACCCAACATATGTGGAGTAATTAATTTTTTTCTCTTTCCCCATGTGTAGTAAGTTATAATTGTACTGAATAATCTTCTCTTTACCATACATGCTTAAAACAGATGAATAAAAACAACATAAGAGACAAATGACTCTCTCCCCAAGATGTATTCTGTGCTGGACCAACATTCATCAGTTGGCCCAGGTCATAATACTTCGTATACATTTTTATCATTTGGGTATTTTCTGATTTTGTTCCATGCCACCACTTGGGTGCACTTATTTCCAATAGTTGGAGATAATTATACAGTTGCAGGGACTAAAGTTTAATGACAATCAAAGTAAAAAAGACTGAACAATTTTATATTGTAACATTTAATTAAAGTAAAAAACAAAATTAAAAACTTAAATATTAACTAATATACTGAAATAAATAATAATTAGGTACTTAGTCAAAGAATAAAAAAAAACAAAATAAAATACATAATTACAAACAAATTGGTAGTAATAGGGAGTATTTAATGAAAGTGAAAGTAAAAAAGATGAAAACAATTATGTATTTTAATGTTTAATTAAGGTAAAAAAAATACAAAATGAAAGTAATAAAAAAATAGTTACACTTTGCTAATGGCTTGTAAAATTGTGAAAAGTAAATCTTCTTGGTGCAATCACTGCCACATGAACTCAGCTAAATAGTAATCCATGTGTTTGTGAGTGGTTCCTTTCTGTCTTTTATTGTGCTATTTACCTAGCCCCCAAAGTCTTCCTATGTTTTGGGTATGCACTCCAGTAGAAGGATCCACAAAATGATAACTATGATTAACTTTAAAATGTTTAAATCCTGCATTTTTTAATTCATCAGTTTTATAGGCCTTCCAACAGTCAGAATAAATTGTTGATTCTTGTGCTATATTTTGTTGAATGGCATCAAGTAGAATGGATGCTGTCCAACATGAAACATTGACAATAAAACACTCTTTGGTTTCCCTGCATAAATCATTGAATAACCACTGTTGCAGGAGTATTCTCCCTTGTTGGTTCTTTTGTTTTGTAAAGAGACTTGCATTGACTTCTACAATTTTTTCAGGTTTTCCAATTTTGCATAATGGCTGAATCAATAAACTTTTTTTGCACACTTCTCTTAGATAACTGTTACAAGAAACAATAGTGTCTTTGCACAAATCCAATTCATGTTTTATACATTCAATTGTCATGGTATCTCTACTCCAATAATAAATAAATTGGATGGCTATTAGAAATGTTATTTTAGAGCCTTCAAACCACATATATTTACACAGCTCTACATGGCTTTGGCAGACTTTTAAATTACATTGCCATTCCAGGGTTCAGGCAAGGTATAATATTATATTGTGGCCATTGGTGCAGACTTTTTGAAAGGCCAGGATACCATTTCTTTGGAAAAAATTCACTGCCTCATATCCTGTGGCCAGTAGATCACAAATTCTCATCATCTTGAGCATAAAAAGACAATTAATGCAGCTTTTGATTTTAGTAAGCAAATAATCACGTATTTGTGAAATGCATTATGATTTGCCATAGTGTATCATTTTGTTGTATTTTTATACAATAAATGAAAAAATTAATTTATTTTCATTAAACATTAGTCCCTGCAACTGTATAATTAGCTCCAACTATTGAAAATAAGTGCTCTCAAGTGGTGGCATGGGGCAAAATCAGACAGTACCATCATGTGTCTTTTACAATGTTTTTATTCATGTGTTTCAGAAGTCTGTGGTAGAATAATATCCTGAATCATAACTACTTCTTTGTCACTTCAACACTTAAATTTTTATGAATTCCAAAGCAAGAAAATGTTCAAATATTTTTTAAATTCAAAAATGCCTAGCATTAATGCATAATTTTGGCTTAAGTCAAACATACTTAATTCTATTTGTATTGTTTTAAGCCAGAGAACTTTTTGAATCATATGTCTGACCATATAGATATCTCCATTTTTGATCATTTTCTACTGAAGACAAATTCTTTATCTATAAAAGTTTGTCATATTTTTTTTTTAAATCTGCTTGAAATCTTTTTTCATCAGTAAAAAAATAACTGTTTTCTTCATTATAATTAGCTTTGATGTGATTTTAGTTTGATTCTTACCTTCTTTAAGTGATTGTATAAATAAAGCTACTAATTTTGACATTGTTAGAAGAATTAACAAATAAACTTTCCGCAACTGATTATTTTCCTCTACATCTGTTATAAAATTATCCAAAGTAAAATTAAAACAGAAATAGCAAAAACCAAATTTTATTTAAAATAAATGTGACATGAAAGAAATAAATTATTTAGAAAATATTAATCTTTATACTGTATTTTATTTTTGATTATCATACACTTTTCTAATTTTTAATAATTAAAAAGAAAGTTTATCGTTAATATCTTTAATAGCGTATTTGTAGAAGTGTCTAATTTAAAACCAGTCATCATTTTTCTATTAGACAAAAAGAAAAGCATCATATGATTCCCAGCTTAGACAATATTTTGCAGAACAAAGTCTATTTATTTGCAGCACTGCTGCTATCTATTTTATGTTTGAGTAATCGTTAAACATTGGACAAATATCAAATATAAAATAGTTTTATTTGTAATTAGAATAACATATTATGTTGACTTTGATTTTATTTCATATACGTCAATTCCTTTAAATGTAGTAAATAATTGTCTCACTTTTTAAGTTCGGTAGATTTTTGTTTTAAGTAATTATTATCCTAAAACTAATCATCTATCTTCAAGCAGAATTCTCTTTTTACATCCAACAGCTTTGTTATATTCTCAAATTAAGTATTATAAAAGTTGTCAAACATTGGTGGCTGAGTGGTCAGCACAGCTGCCTTACAAGCAGTTGTCCCAGGTTTGCGGGTTCGCTTCCCGGCCGATGTTTTGACACATGAAAAAAAAAGTATTATAAAAGTTCTTTAAAAACATGTTCTACTTTAAACATGTTTGATTTTATGTTAACATTACAGTAACATTTGAAATAAATCATTGTTTATTGCTATTTAAGATGAAAAAATATCAATTTTGAAACAATTTTTTAATCTAATTGAATTTTTTTACTCTCTCAATACTACTAGTTAGATAAAATTAATAATACAAAAAATATTATCTGAATTAATTTTGTCTTATGTTTCTAATACTACCTCCTTTTATCTTACTGTATTTATTTTATCATCAAACCCATTGTATAATATATGATTTCAAGATGACTTATATTTGATTCCCTCAATTATTCTTTTCCATTTGGTCATTGAAGCAAATTCTGATATGGATGGGGTATAAGTAAAAATTAATGATTTGGTTAGTATCTTGAGATATTACCTGACATTATAGCATCCATGAGATAACAATATGAATTGATCTAATTAATATTTTTTTGCAATTTCCTAAAGCTGGAATGGATTTGAGAATCTTTAACTCTTTAGTCAGATTCTCTATCATTATTGTAAACTGGACAAAGTTAAAATTGATATCAAAAAGTTATATATAATGAATTTTTTAAGAATTATACTAGTTGTTTTTATTTTATTATTAATTGTAATTTTAGTTGCTTGTGATGCCATATGTCATTTGAGTTTCTAAGTGATTAATTAAATTAAAAACTATTTCTTTTCTAAACTATTTATATTAGTATTTAAATGATATATACATTTCAGCAGAAAAAATAAGACTTTTATATAACAAACTTTAATTCTATTCATGCTGAGCATGCTTTCAACATAGATAGGTCATATTCATAACAACATAAGTTTATTTAGTATTCATGGCAATTATATTCTCTTGGTCATTACTTTAATATTTAAATATATTCTGTTTTATTAAAATTTATTTAAATAATCCAGATTAAACAGACCTGGTTAATTGCAAGGAATTGCAATGCTATAAATAAAAAAGAGTCATATACTTCTTCAAAAAAAAAAGATAATTTAAATAAATTTGAATACAATTGAATATATTTAAATATTAAAATAATAACTGGAAGAATATAAATCCCATGAACACTACATTAACTTAGGTTGCTAGAAATATGACATATCCATGTCAAAAGCATGTTAAGCATAAATAAATTTAAAATTAAAATTTAAGTTATATGTCTACTTTTACTGCCCAAATGTTATAACATTTAAATAATGTGATTGATTAAACATTATAGTTCCATTTAATTGTTGGACCTTAGGTTTTTTTTTTTTTTTACATTTTATTCAATTGAGATTCATTCCAAGAACTTTTAATTTTTAAGTTTGCCATATTACTTGCTTTAGTAAAGTATACAAGTTGATAGAAATGAAGAATCATGTAATTATCATGCAGAGATATGATAATTAATGTTATTCATTTTATATATTTTGCAGAAACTTTTTATTATTTTTTTCCCTGGAAAATGTATTGTATATACATTTTATTGATAAATTTGTTTTTGTACATAAATTCAGTGATATTTAATTTTGCTAGAAATTAGGTATACAAAAATACTGCATTCAAAATGTTCTTTTTTATGCTTAAAGTACAATTAAACTAATTAAAAAATAATCTAAAACATCAATTTAATACTTCTGTTGTTACACATTTATTTACAATATCAAACTTTTGGCAGTCAAAATTTGAATTGCACCATTCTACATAAATGCATTAATGATTCTTACTATCATTTATCAAACTAAAAATTATTTCTCTCAGATGTAAACTTTAAAACTCAATGAAAAATTAATATACTTATTTTCCAAATATATTTACTCACATGGAATAACTCAACTTCATCTACTTTTTTATATAGGTAATATCATTTTAAGATATACTTAGAACTTCTGCTCTACTACACTTTCTGGAAACATATAAATAAAGATTTCTATTGTGAATTAATTTAATATTAAATTTGGTAATCGTGAGGTATTAAACAATTCTTTTGTCCAATCCATCTAGATGATTCCCAAGTTTGTGATGATAATAAAAATCAAAGCTTTAACTATGGCATGAAGGGAGCAGAGAGAATGACTATTCCTCCTGAACACATTTATAGTGGTATTTTTTCACAATTTAATTTGCACTGATTATATATTTTGTTACATTTTTCATTTTTAAAATTAACTATACATGTTCAATAGATTTTGGTATATTGTAATTATAAATTTCAGTGCTTTATCTCTAAAAAAAATGTAATAAACATATATGCAGAATGTATAAAGCAAGGCTTTAATAATGTTAATCAAACATAATGTGTTTAGAATGCTTTTGACTTAAAATGTCATAAACATAATAGTAAGTGTGAGCATATATATATAGTGTGCAGGGTAATTTACATAATATTTGCATTTAAGGGAAATGTAGGGTGAATAGGTCATTTTTGGAAAGGAGAACACAGGACTCCCCCTATTAATGGTCTGTTTGTTCTTAAAATGTGCCACATTTCTTTGATTTTGCATTTAGCATCAGTGCACTCTGTGCAATGGCATTGAAGTGGGTGGGCTCAAAGGCATGTCCAACTGTGGATAAATGATCAAAGAAGATTAAGCAAATGTCAGCATGTGTTTTGGCTTTATTATAAAGATATGAGTGCTGATCAATTGGGTTGATAAGTTGGCCTGAGACTCACTATAGCAGAAAGAGGGGAAATCTTGATCCTAGTATTTAATTCTGTAGACAATTTGAAAGTGGAGCTCAGCAGTCTATGAAGTTGTTAAGTAGATGATGCAGAAGAGGTGGTGTAAAAAATGCAACTCGGTGTGAGTCAGACAAAAAGGACAACACCAGCACATATGTTTCTGAACTACATAATGTTGGCCACAATAATTTGGCATTATTTCAAATGATTAAAAATTTATACAATAGAAAGCAATCCCCCTCCCACAAATGGAAAGCCTTGGATTTCCCTCCCCTATATACCCATAATTACTCACTGCATTATCAAAGTAGTCATGGTCATATCTAAGTTGCATTTTCCACCATCTCCTTTGCATCATCTATTCAACAACTCAAAGAACATCCAGCCAACTAAATTCCACTCTCAAATTGTATACAGTATTAAATGCTAAGATCCAGCCTAACCCTCTATCTATTACAGTGAATCTCAGGCCAACTTTTCAATCTGCATTGCTCAGCACTCATCTTTATAATAAAACCAAAAGAGATGCTGATTCTTGCTCAGTCTTCTTCCACTACTTCTCCACAACTTGCCATGCTTTTGAACCCACCTATTTCAGTGACATCTGCACAGAGTGCAATGATGCCAAATACAAATTCAAAAAAGCATTTTAATGGACAAAGTAACCCTTTCCAAAAATGGCCTATCCAACCTCCATTACCTCACATGCAAATATTATTTAAATTAGCCTGCACCCACACAATATATATGCCCACACACCCATCACAATTGCTGCTACATTTATTACTTTTTTAAGTCAAAAGCATATCAAGCTTAATTAACATTATTAAATCTTTGCTCTATATGTTCCACATATTTGCTTATTAGATTTTGGTATATGTATAAAGACTGGGAATTTTATATGCTGGAAAGTAATTGCAACATAGATAAGACAGTTGCTTATAAAAATATTTGAAATTTGTTTGACTATATATTTGCCATTATTTTTATTTATTTATGTATAATTATAATTAACAACATCTTTTTTTTTGCACTTTATACAATACAAACATATTATTTTTTTGAAATAATTTTATTTTCTTACAATTTCAACTATCCAGCAATCTTCTTTGAAACTACAAAATCTTTAAATATTTTACTATAATTATATCTAAATATACATATTTATATTTTAATTACATTTGTACAAATATTTTATCTTATAATTAATCATCTTAAAATTTATTCGTCTTTTATTGTATTTTTATTAATATTTATAATGTATTATTTTTTAACTTTTATAAACACTTTTACATATAATTTACATTATTTTTTATTAATTTATATATATATTTTAATAATTAATTATTAATTAAAATATTCAATTCAACCCTTTAATTTAAATTTATGTATTTAATTAATGTTTATTTAATTTTTTATGATTTAAGTCATTACCTTCTATTAGCTGCAAATTTCACTGTCTAATTTTTAAATTTCAAATATTTCTAATGTATATAATGAGTCTCTTTATACTTATTTTTTCCGTTACTATTTCTTAATTGTCTAATTTTTAATATATATATATATATATTAAAAAATAAAATAAATAAAAGAAATTAATAGTTACAAAAAATAAACATAGAAGCAATTATTATCTGGAATAAAAATATTTTAAATTTAAAAAATTGTCAATTGGTGAAATTTCAGTTAATAGAAGGTAATGATTTAAAACATAAAAAATAAATAAATCAATAATGCATGATTTATGTTTAAATTCTAAAGGGTTTAATTGAATAATTTAATTAATAATTAAAATATATATACTTTTTTTATAAAAATAAAAACTAATAAAAGCATATGTAAAAATTTATTCAAAATTAAAAAATAATATATGAGCATGGCTAAAAAAAACTGGAATTGTTCCCAGATATGCTTACCTGTTGTAGTAATATACTTTTGCTGTTATATACTTTTTGCATGAACCCTCTGTATTAATCTGCCAAATGACACCACCATGTGAAATTGTAAGTTCATACACATTTTTCTAAAGTGCATTTTTTGATTTTGTCTTTTTTTAAATATATAATGAGTAAAATATTGAATTAATGCTGATTTTTTTTTTGGACACAAATGGCATTTTTCTCTCAGATGTAATTTGTAATGATCAGACATTTTATCTGCAAGTTCTGAATCATTTAGGTGATGTGATAAAATATAAACATCCTGGTTTGTGCAAAGAAAAGAGTGTAAACTCCACTCCCAACAGTGACATATATCAAAGCCTTGAATGTGAAACACTTTTAAATTAAATTCAGCATGATCCAGTTTATCTACCAGCTGTATTCACTTGATCTCACTTTCTGCAATTTTTTTTAAATCTCTTGAATGAAAAAATGACTTATGTTTTTTTTTTCAGACTTAAAACTGGAGAGAGGGATTAGAATACCAGATTGTATATGATTTCTAAACTACACGATTGGTAGTATTAAAAGAGTGTATCATAATAATATACAATCAATGGAAATATAAATACTGAAATTCATTAAAAAAAGATAATTATATTTTTTATTATTTAGAATAGGACTTTTCAAACATGTTCAGTTATGATCTTTTTTGATCAAATGAGCATTTTTTTTATTGCCATTTGCAAAAGGCACTAAGACTTAATCTTAATGAATAATATTTCCATAATGTAATTTTCAATACATTATTGTCATGCAAAGTAGGGATTTGGTTTCTATCTGCTTTTAACACATTGCAGAAGGGTGAAATCACTACAGAAATAATATTAATTAAATGGATAATCTCTAATCTAATGAATGACTAATAAAAATTATTAATACACTTTCATTAAGTGGTTTGTGTCAAAGTTGTGAGGGCAGTAAGTTTAACACAAAATCTGTAGTAATTGGTTATCTACATATACTAGAAAATGATAAAGATATGTGTAAGAAATTGTGAGCTGGGCCAATTGATGAGTGCTGGTTAACCACAAAATATGCATATTAGGGATCATATATCTTTTTCATGGGTCTTTGGTCATATGTTTATGATTGCATACCCCCACAAGGTATTAAAAGTGGATAGAAATCAGTCCTTACCTTGCAAAGGAGTGGTGTATTGGAAATTATAGTACAGAAATATTTAATAAGTGGGTAATCTCTAGTCTAATAAATGACTAATAAAAATTATTATATAATTAATCATTAGTCATAATCCAACATTTATTACAAATAAAACAGATAGCTTGGTGATAATTAATTATGAAAATAAATAATTACATAATCAAATAAAGTTTCCTTTTATATGCAAAAGGGTAGCATCACCAGTTTCAAACCATGTTCCTTCTGAATGATCCAGCCTTAACATTATTTTCTGCAATTTATTTTTGACAAATTTAATTATTTTGCCATAGGAAGCATGTTATTCCTTCTTTATAAATAACAATAACTAAAATTTTGAAATAAAATGGAATAATATTGAAAGAAAAAAACCCACAAAAGTATTCTCATTCAAACAAATATAAAGCACATAATTAAAATTGTTTACTATTGGCTCCTAAGAATAACAAATTTTCTTTTTTCAAATATAACACAATTAATGACAGACAGTAAAAGTGTTTTTCTAAATGAGACAAATATATATATATATTAAAACTAAAATTAAATCGAAATAAAATATATTATGAACATTTGTATTGCTACCAATCCTTCTGTGACAGTAATACTTTTAATAATATAAAATGAATGACCCTTAATACAACTTCATGAGTTCTTCTTATATTCTAAAAAGTACCACCATATTTTAAATTTTTTTCAGGTATCTAATCAACATCTGCAGAATGTTTATCATTAACATTACAGATTCACTTTAACTTCACTAAGCTGGATATTTTTAGTCAAATCCAACAAATATCATCATCTCAATTTTTATATTATTCAAAATAAGTCATTTATTTAAAATAAGATCAAATCACTTCCCTACTTATTTAAAATATTATTGCCATCATATAAAAAACTATCATGTGAATTTAATAGGATATTATTTTTTAGATCCATATGTTACTTGCTATGTATCAAAACATTTAAAGTGATCCAGATCAGTTAATATCTTTATCAACTTTTTAGTTTTAAACCAACAATTATTTTTAAACCTTCTTATCAGTTGTTGATTTTTGCCTTTAAATAAAATGCAACATGTCATAGCACCAATCATGTTTCATTTTTTATATTGAACCTAAGAATAAATTTGCTTAAAAAGATCATGACAATCTTAAAAGTAAAAATTAATTTTTAATAGCTATTGAAATTTGGCATGGATTGTGAATATTACTATTAAATGCTATGTTTGTTTATTTGTCAACTATTGTAATCACTGTTATTAATAAAGTTAACATAAAATTTAAAAATTGAGGTTTAATAGATTTAAATTCAATAGAAATGGCTCATAAGAAATACCAGACAAAACAATATGGGACTATAATATTTTAGGCAGATGATCTAGTTTTTTAGATATGGAAACCTATTTAAAATATTATAGTTTCCTACACTTTGATACTGATTTTTTTTAAAAATGTATAAAATTTCAGCAAATTATATTGAAATTAAATCAATTAAACCTTGATTTTAAAATATAAATTTTAATTGAAACCAAAAACAAATCTGTATACTTTCCTCTTGTGAGTCTTACTTAAAACATATTAAAGTTCTTAGAACAATTTTTAACTTTAATATCAAAAAATTTCCATTCTCTGTCCCATAACTAAGAAACAAAGTCACTCTAAAATATTAGAAATTCCCTATCACTTTGGTACTGATTTTAAAAATGTACAAAATTTCAACAAATTATATTGAATTTAAATCTGTTAAATATTGAACTTTAAAATGTTTTATAATTTTAAATTAAAACCAAAAAAATCTTATGGCACCCTCTTGTGAGCCTTATTTAAAGCACATTAAAGTTCTAAGGATAATTTTAAAATTTGACCATGAAAATTTTTCCATCCTCTGCTTTATATTTAAGAAACTAGGTTATTTATCTAAAATATTAAGTCCCATATTGCTTTGCTTGGTATTTATTTATGTAAAAAATTGGAACCAATTCTATTGAATTTACATCTATTAAATCTTGATTTTAAAATTTTATTGTAATTTTAATAATAAAAGTGATTACAATAGTTCAAAAACAAACTTACAAAAAACATAGAATGTAACTTAAATAAAAGCATTTAAAAACTTTTTCAAACACATATTTATAGCTGTTAACATCTAATTCATGATTATCAATCTTTACTTTCTTCTGAGAAAATCCATTGAATATCATTTTACTCTTTTCAGTATTTATCTTCAGTTCTACTTTCATCTGGCATCTCTTTCAAGAATTCCTTAAATTCTGGAAAATTATTTACAATACAAGCACATCATTAGCAAAATATAGATACCTTAAATAACCTCCATTTACTCTTACTCCCTTAGCTTTTCATTTTAATTTACAAATAGCTAAATTATTTACTTCATTGGATAATAACATAAGTACATATATGTGCATTATGCACAGACAATGAAGCTAGTCCGATCTTAGAATTAAAAGTGCAATTTAAATGTAGCTAAACAATTTTGAGACTTTGCTCTCATAATCATAAAACACAACAAAACATAATTTTACAGACTATTAATAGCTATGATTATGAGAGCAGTCTTTCGAAAACTCTTAGCTAAATTTAAAATCCATTTTTAATTCTAAGATCGGACTAGCTTCATTGTCTGTGCATTATGCACATATATGTACTGTATTTAATTTACAAAATACTTTTTGCAAAACTATTGTAAAGTTTGGGAAATATGGAATCATCCAGGCATATATCTTTATCAAAGTTAATCTTAATATCACCATTTTTCAAAATACGACAATACTCCAAGTCTATATCTTAATGATTCAATGCTTTAATCACTATAGAAGTACTTATAGAATCAAATATCTTTTCATATTTTACAAAACTTAAAGCACAGTGGAAATTCATGTTCATTAGTCATTTTTATAGTTTTTTCCAATACTTGTATATTATTTTCTGTGCTAAAACCATTTTTAAATCCAGCTGAGTTCACTGCAGAAGAGTTGTAATTATATTGATAAAGATTTCATGTAGAAGTGAGATTAAAAGATCTATAATTTTTAATATCCCCATCACCTTTCTTAAATAATAATATTTTTACTGCATTTTGCTAATCATTTGATTCATCTTTCTCATTTAGATATTTGGTATATAACTTTGCCAATAATTTTTATATTTTTCCATCTACTTATTTTAAAATAGCAATAATAATTTCATTCTTTTCTGAAGATTTTCCTTCTTCATAGATTTAATAAATATAGAGCATCCTTTTTTCCTTGTTATTTATAAATATATAATTCTAGCACTCTTTCAAACATTTCATGATACCAACTTTCTTTTTAGTAATAGTTCTATTTCTCCTTATTGTAAGAAATAACTTTTCTTTTAATATCAAGATGTTATTTTACATTATTGAAACTTTATTCTCTTCTGTAGATTTTTTCACCAATTTACAAATATATTTTCTTATATTATTAATTTTTTGTGCATTTTAAAAAACTCTCAATCTTAAATTCTATTTAATGAATCAATTTAAAATATTTTCATATTTCTTTTTGTAGACAGTCTCATCTCAGTAAAAATTTACTGATACCTTGCTATGTTTTTATATCAGCTATCTTTCTTGTACTTCTTAATAGAGTATTAATTATCTTCTAACTGATTTTGATCAAGTCTGAACTACTTTCAGTTTATTAGTACTTAATATGAATAGGAAATTCTAATTTAAATTCATAGGAATATTTTTGAAGGTTAAAAATATAATCTGTTAATATTATTTTTCTTAATAATTATCATTTCTCTACTTTTGCATTAATATATATCTTTCATCTCATTACTTAATAATTTACTTTTCATGTTGAATTTATTAAAAATCTTATAATCTTCAAATCCATGTCCCTTTCTGTTTAGCAATTTTTTCAAAGAAAATATTTTTAATATATAGTTTTTATTTTTCCACAAAATGTATCTTCTCTCATTTCTATCACCATAAACCAATTTACTCATATAACACCTTCAGCTTTAAATCATTTATTAATTCTAGCATTAAAGCTTTTCATGACAAATTTAAAATGTTTGATTTGATCAAAAGCATTTTGTACATCCTGCTAAAATTTTTCTACTTTTTTTATCCAATGAGAACTTGTTAGGTAGTAAACTTGAACTATCCACATTTGACATCTTCCATTAATTTGAATAAATAATTGTTCCATTTTATCTTGCGAACTATCAATCTCCATAATGTTGTTATTCTACTTTTTATTCATAATGAATTCCACTCCACTTGTGCTTCCAATCTCTCCATATTTTCTTTTTAAATTTACAAAGTCTCATCTAATATTAGACTGTTTTTTCCACTTTGTGTAATGATCCTGCAGTTGTGAATGGTGGCCTGGGTCTGAAATCAGGGATTCTTAGCACCTTCCATCTTCAGTGAGCAATTTCTCCTTGGCTGGTGACTTTACAGCCTCCTAGGAATAAGAACTATAATTTAGTTTTGTCTATCATGATTGTAAATATCCATATACATAAAAAGAATCACTCTTCTACCACATTCACCCTGAATTCAAAAACCCCAACTGATATTTTAATTAAAAGCTATCAGATACCTGACACAAAAGATCATAGTGTTTTTGATTTTACATTTCAAGGTAAAAATTTAGTAAACTCACTACAATGGTTGATGCATGCATATTAATGAGCAGTCCATCCATGCTTAATTTATTATATAAATAAGCACATAGTAATAACAATTGCATCACTAAGAATATATTGTGTGAACATTAGGAATTTGCCCTGTTTAATTACTTTATATCATCAAAGAGGAAATCAAAAATCTCCATTTATTTAATTGTAAAGTCATTTCTGCAGTTAACATATCTCTATATTTTAAACTTCTCCAGGTATCAGAATCTGATTCATTTTCATTTTTAAGATTATCTTCATCCAAATCTAATTGAGTAGATGAAATGGATACATCATTAAAAACAATCACCTCAGTTTTTGTATCATTATCCAAAAAAGTATATAGCAAATAGTAGTCCAAGTTAACTGAGACAGAAATTTTTGGAAGTAGATTAGAGAAATCAATGGTGACACAATATTGATAAAATAACATATTGTTAAGTAACTGATTAATCATTTTATTTCAACTTTTAAATCTAGGCTGAAGAAAACTATCAAACAGATTCCTTTAAATAACACCTATTTTGGTGTGTTCCACAGCAGTAAAGAAAGCATTGTATATAAAAATAATTTATCAAATGCTATATATTTTTGCTTGTTTAAGTGATATATGAACAGAACCCTCATGTTTTTTCAATTACATTTTTGCAAGAACTTCATTCTTATTATTTTTTATTATATATAATTGTCAGCTTTATACATGTTTAAATTATTTAGACTTATTTTAGTTGACTCAGGCCGTGCCATCTGACATTAAACATTAGGAAATATACTGACATATATATATAAGCTTTGAAAATATTTCCTTCAATATAAAAAATGATGACCACTACTCAACAACTATTCACAATACTATGCTAGATCCTGTAGAATATAAGTTATTCCCAATAAAATAACAATAGAGTAAATATGCAGACTAGACAATAATATGTGTAAAGATGTTAACACCCTATTTAAAAGAATAACAAGACAATAGTTCATTGCAAATTATTATAATTGTCAGATAAATATAATTTCATTTTTTCTTCAATAAAACCATTTCTCCAATCTCGTTGTTCTGTTTTTTTTAGGTCATATGCATGGTCGAAAGCAATATTTACTTATAAAGTGTCCACAGTTTATTTGGATTAATTCAATTAAATCTTATAATACAACTTACTTTTTTTTTATAATTGAGCACATTTGCTACAGAGTAAATCTCGGGCCTTTAATACATCTTGAATATAATCATATATAAAGCCAACTCTCGCAAATATTATACATTTATCTATATCATAAGCTTAATAGCATAGTCACACACATACATATAATATGGGATAATTATAATTAATACATCTTTGCAATGATAATTGTAGGAAGTGGCCACTTTAAGTCCAAATCCCAATTTAACCATGTTACAAATTAATTATGTTAGGTGGTTCTTTGAATGTGATCCTGATTTACTATTAATACATCTTAATTAATGGAATTAATTCTTTAAATCTGACTCCAAATTAACAGAGCAAAACCATGAATAATCCACCATATAAATAATGTATAATAAACCATTTAACAGTGACCTGACAATTGCACGTACACAATAAGTTGTAAAATACGTAATATTTATCTCACAGTAATCAAAGTAAGGACTAATTTATGTACAAAATGGAGATGCATTCTAAAATAAACCTTTAACATAAAGTACCAATAATTATTTTACATTCATCTTTTTTCTAAAATATTTTAGAAGTGTGCACACCTTTAATTATTTATCTGACAATTTCGCATTAAAAACAGTTTTTTTAAAAATTGTTAACAAATCATAACAAATATTATAGGTAAGATGAAACAATCTTTTTTTGTATACAAATCTCTCTTTTTTTACTTCAATTGCCTTAAAATATAACTAACTGGTTTTTTTTTTTCAAACTTTCACTTCCTGTTTTAATCAATCAATAATATAAAATATCATTTGTTAGCATTAAATATGAACTAAAATAAAACTTAAAATAGTTAATACATTAGGGCAACATTCTTAACAGTTTTTTTATTTACAAAGCAAAAGTTCTACAGCCAGAGTTTGCTTTCTTCTGAAGTGGTAAATATGGATTCCATTTGTAAGTTTCCATAATGTCCTTTAACAATTCCCTGTCTTTAAAATGTGAAATTTAAGCACTGATTTCTCATTTTAATTAGAGATTCATTTGAAAAATGGCATGGTCAGGTTCCAGAGATCCAGGGTAGATTTCAGGTTATTCCTCTTTCTTACTTGGTCATCATAATGATGACCATATATAATGGTTGTGACATCTTGATTTTTAACACAATTGTATCTTGTTTTTAATACCATTAATATTTTATTTTTGATATCTTTTTAACTGGATTTTATTTTAATTTTAAGAATTTCAAAAACAGTTTCATTATTTAATTGACGGAACTTGCAACACAAAGTAATTATTAAATTGTCTGAATTTTTCCTTTGTTTTTAAATCTCATATCAAATCAGGCTAATTCTTTTTTAAAATTTAATTATTTAAAATCTATTTCTTAACCGAGTTGTTTTGCAATATATTCTCTTATATTTTTTGACAAGAGAATGTTTTAATATAATTTACCAGTTTCATAAATTTTAATATTTTTAACAAACTTACATTATTTAATATTATTTTACAATATGACATTTATAATTTTAACATTTGAATATTTTATATTTAAAAATTTCTGAAGGCTATATATTTATTATCATCCTTCACAATTCTGAAAGCCTGCTCACAACTATGAGAAGACCACATGGCCAACACTGAAATATGTTATTATTCATTTCAATAAATATTTTACAATATTAATAAATAATAAAAAGACTCATAAAAGCATTGTCAAATAATTTTATTTTATCTTTTTGCTAATATAGAAGAATTTTGCATTTGTATTGTAATAGTATAAAATATGTCATTACATTAATTTAAGATTAAAATAAAAACTAAGTTCCTAAAAAAAACTAAAAGCTAAAAAATTAAAGAGTTGTTAAATGTGTATATGTATATATATTCGCACAGATGCAAAACTTTAAAAATTATTTTCTTTTTTTAAAAAAAAAATGTTTGAATGTACTTTTTTTTTAAAAAAAGTACAAGATCTAAAGATAACATATTTTTGTAAATGGAAATGATTGTTTTATAAATTAATTGAAAAGCAAACTATCCCTTGGGCTCTTATAAAAAAAAAGGTCAGTTGAAAGATATAGATAAGAGGATAAAAAATAAATTAGATGTCCAATATAGAAGCAGCAATGAAGGCCCGGACCATAATGGAAATTATTGCAACAGGAAACAATGTTCAATGAATCTGGAGTACTTATAAAAGGAAAAATATTGAAATTAAGTGGAGTTCCAGCTTGATTTTTGTGAGAAGAGCGATAAGACGCACTTGTCACTCTCTCTCACTTATTTCAAATAAAATGACTATAATATGAGGATTGAACCAGCTTAGGCCTCCTCCAGAACAACAGACTGGACTTCAAATAGAGTCATCACAGGAATTGGCACCAGGAATTGTGATTCTCCTTCTGTAAGACATGAACTATAAAATTTAAAAATAATTAAGAACTTTCATTCAAGCTTTTAATATTCAGAACCTAAATTTTAAAATGAACTCTTATCTGACTTTCAAATAGATAATTGTTTAGATTTTATACATTTAAGTTTAAAAAAAACATTTCCATTTTAATTTTTTTTATTTCTATTAATATTTATTTGTATAAATTATTTAAATGCATTAAATTTAAGTTGAGTATTGATGCTTGCATAGATTCGTTCATGTTTAATTGTTTTTGTTTTCAGATTTGATTAAAATATATAGACATTCGGTAAATAATGATATCTTACGTTGAATATCTAAAATGTATTTATTTGGATGTCTTTTTAGTCATTGGTGTCAATGCGGCATCTTATGATGAATGCCACTGAGTTTCTTGTGAATTCCCTCTGCAATTACATCAATGACTTTATATTTTGATCATTTATGTTTATTTTGAAATGTTTTTGAGCGTGTAATCTACGTAGTCGATCTATGTTCAACATTAAAAAACAAACTTTTATAAATCCATCTGTGCGAACTTATATAAATGTTAAAATTAAGTTGGGCATGAATGGCTATATAGATTTGTAAAGTTATATTAATTAATTAGGATAGGGTAATCTTAGGTTATTTGTTTTGTAGTTAAATTAGGTCAATGGATTGGATATATTGGTGTAATTAGTAGATCTAGTATGAGGTTCGCTACATGCAGGATCTCCATTATAATCTGCACACCCCTTTTTGCCTATGAAAGGGAATAGTAAGATGGAAAACACAGTCCTTTCCTATGGAGTTTTTTTTAATTGTTCTTCTTGCCGACAGATATAGCATTCCTGTTTGGTTGAGAGTCAATGTCTTCTCTAACCATACTGTTCAGATGTACATTCCTGACAATATGGTATTTTGTGCTGCTGTATTTTCATGCTACATTGAATACATCAATGTATCAGATGGATTGACACCAGTTTGGCTGCGAACTTTTGGCCTAAGGTTAAATAAGGGATAGAAATTTTCTTTTCAAATGCAAATCTATGTAGTTTATTTATACTCGACAATCATGATTTAAAATCTTAAAATAATAATTTAAATTAAAAGAATATTAAAATCTAAAATAATAAATGTTATTCCTCAAATTTTAAAATGATTATATATGTGCATAAATAAAGGTTGTTTGTGTGTTAATTACTGGCAGTGGCTTTTATTTTTTTATATTTAAGATACAAATTAAACAAGTTATATATTATTATCTCTGCATCTCCACTGAGATAGTGACTTGGGCTAATGGTCTAAATATAAAATAAAGTGGGATATTAACAGCGCGTATCTGCCTACTCTATAAATTTTCAAGGTTGAAATAATCTGGTGGTGCCCTGTAGCGGCAGATACGGTAAGACTCTTTTTGATCAACCTCTCCCTGACCGTTATAGTATATATCAAAGTCAAAATATTGCAAATACAAAGTACTTTACTGTGAAAATAGAGAGATGAGATGAAATGGATATATCATTAAGTCATCACCTCAGTTTTTGTATCATTATCCAAAAAATATATAGTAAATATTAGGAATTCAAGTAAATAAATAATTGAGATGTCATTTTTTTTTACTATCTAGATAAAAACTATAATAATAGATTAACTTAAAAGTAGTAGATTAGAAAAATCAATGGTAACATAGTATTAATAAAATAAGGTATTTTTAAGCAATTGAATAACAATTTTATTTCAACTTTTAACAACAGTAAAGTAATGCATTATAAATAAGAATAATTTGCCAAATGCTGTATATTTTTGCTTGTTTAAGCGATTCGTTTTTTCAACTACATTCCTGCAAGAACTAAATTATTATTTATGTATATTTTACAATATTACTAAAATAAATGAAAAAAAATAATAAAGATTCATAAAAGTACTATCAAGGAGAGACCTTCATCCTGCAGTGGATTGATAATGATGATGACTATCAAATATATTTTTCTATTTTGATAATATAGAAGAATTTTGCATTTGTATATCAAAATGAAAATATTGCAAATAGGAAGGTACTTTACTATGAAAATAAAAAGGATGGGGACATATTTATAATTTTTTTTATTTATTATTTTTATCTATATAAATTTGTTTGATTTATTTCTGATCATTTATATATTATACATTTTTATGTATTTTTTATTCAGAAGTTATAATCATTCTTCTTTGTCCTGATTATTTTTTGTCAATATTTAGGCAAATTTTATTATTTTATCTGACTTTTAATGCACCCATTTTGGAAAGATGATGAGTGATGTAATTTCTGGATGTATAAAAAGTTTTTAATGTATAGGTCAGATATGGGGAATCTTTTTTGAATAATGGACCATCTGAAATATTGCTTATCATAAATTATGCTATACCATTAAAACAAAATTCCACAAACATTACTAACTAGAACAAATGATATTAAAATAAAATTAGAGTCATATAAATATAAATTATTAAGATAGTATAATCATAAATTGTGCTACAGAGAAAATTATAAAGGATCACATCCCATCTGTAAGATGCCCATGCTTAAAATAAACGTTCTCTTATACTAAAAAGTAAAATATTTATAAAGATTTTTAGTACTGCATATTCAGTGTTATTAAGGTTTCTTTTAAAACATCTCTAAAACTATTTGCTTATATATATATATATATATATATATATATATATATATATATATATATATATATATATATATATATATATATTTTTTTTTTTTTACAGGACCTTCCTTGTATTAATAGCCTATGCTTACATATACACATTAAAAAGTTGGTATGTAAATTTTCAAAATCTTGAATAATAATAAAAAAAAATTCAATACATGTCAAGCATTGGTGATCGAGAGGTTAGCGATGGCTGCTTTACAAGCAGTTGTTCCGGGTTAGCAGGTTCGTTTCCCGGCTGATGCTATGACACATGAGAAAAAAAAAAATTCAAAACATATTATTTGCTCTGCATAGTTTAATTTTGTAAATTTAAATTATGATAATAAAAACTATTGTTTAACAGCGAATCATAATCAAATACCTCATTGAAATTCATAAAAGTAATTTATATTTTTGAAACAAGTATTCTTTATATTTTTGTGCAAAGTGGAGTTAAGATATGAAAAAAGAGATTCTAAACAATCCATGCAAAATATAAAAGATATTTTTATTCATTCAAATCTGTAATAAAGTTTACAATCAAGATGCCCCAATGTGATATGAATATTATCAATAGAAATAATACATAATTGACATAGTAATAATAGATTTAAAAAATGCAAATAAAACTACCTGCCACAATAGAGAGAGGATCAACTGTTACCATTAGATAAAAATTAATTAAAATCATTTTAACATTTTACTCAATAAGTGCATTTTTTTTTTTAAAAACCAAAGACCTTGACCAGCAAGCAATTATGACAGACTCTATTATATGTATATATTCCATTCTAAATATTTATTAATAAAAATAAAGTATTTATTCTTTAGCAGGTAAAAAAAAAATCTAACAAAAAAAGGGGGGGGGGAGGTACTGCATTTACAATGAAAAAATTAAATTATTTGAACTCTATATGAGCAAAGAGAAGTTTGTGAAAGGATAAGGATTGATTATAAAAGGATAAAATGAGTTTATATTCTAAAATTTTATAAAATAAATGGAATAACATGATTAATAACAAAATGGCAACAGTTTTTCTTGGTAGTTCTTTGCATAAAAATTACAACACAACCATCACCATAAAATGGAAAAGAAGGAACCATGTTAACATAAAATATGCCCACAAGTAGCTATCTCCCTGTAATACAATCTTTATATGTTGTCTTATTTAAATATAAAAATAATCTGATCTGTCAACATTACATTCCAGAAATTTTGATAAAATAAAACTACACATGAAAAAAATTAAAATAATAAAAAGACAAATCTAAATTTCTAATTTGCATTGAGGTATTATATATCTATTTAAGTGTATGTATATATATAATTATATATACAACTTACACGTGTCTAAATCCCAGAATAAGGTTCACATTAAACGATGAATAACCTAACTGTACAATCAATCCACTATATGGATTCAACCATGAATTTAAATGTGGGTTTCCATGATTTAACATATAATGAATATTCCAACCATTATATGCTTTTATTTATGAAAAATAAAAATTATCACCTATGATTAAACAAAAAAAAAATATATCAATAAGGTAAAACATTGGCCATCAGTATATTTGGACAGAATTAGTAATTAAATACTTTTATAACGTTCATAATATATTTATTTTTTATTAGTTCTCTTGCATCATGAATGTGTTTAAATTATTTTCATTGTGGGCAAATTAAAGCCTTTCACACACACACACACACATATATAAACATAAATAATGGTATAAAGAATATTGTAGTTTAAATTCTTTTGAAGCACTTTCGATTAAGTAGTAATCCTCATCAGCTTTAACTGAATTTCAATTTTTTTTAAAGATTAATGTTACATATATTTCCATAAGCTGTGTATGACCCTATATGCAACTTGCCTATTAATAACATCATCATTATATAGGCAAGTTGCAAATACAGCCATACACAGCTTACAAAAATATATGTAATGTTAAGTTAAAAATAAATTGAAATTCAGTTAAAACTGACGAGGATTACTATGTAATTGAAAGCGCTTCAAAAGAATTTATGTTTTATATATATTTTCTATAATGGGTATTGTACTATTACATATATATATATATCAAGAATACCTATCAAAAACAAATATCTGTATCGATGAATGTTGTGAAGTTTATGTAAAACTGTTTAAAAAGTATTTCTATCTAAATACATTGACAGCAATGTTTTATCACCTAGTGATTATCATTGGTTAACGTTTGCTTGCTGCTCCTTAACAAAATTTATTAGAGCATTGTTTAATACTGGGAATGTGCACATTTTTAATAACCATGCTTGATAGATACATGTTCATATTTATATAATACACGCACATGCAAGTATAATGCTTGCTAAAAAAAAAACCCAGAAAAACAAAATAGATCAAAAAGTTGAAGAAAAAAATACAGTTTTTAAAAACAAACAAACAAAAAAAGATATTCCCACCAAAAAAAATGTCAACAGTATATACAAAATGGTTAACCTTTATTATTTTTTTTAATTTTTCAGGCTCTACAAAAATGAGTCTAATTCCATTATTATGGTTTATTTTGAAATCTAGCTGAATTTATTCAACTTTTTTTTTTTAAATATATAAATACATATTTTTCATCCTTTTATTTGAATGTAATGAAACATGATACCATACTAATTAGTTAAAAATATTAGTAAATAAAAAAATACAAAATATATACATATATTAATTGGGAAAGTAAATTAACAACATTAACAAAAAAAGATAACGGAATGTTTTGAAGATAATTTAAATTAGAGCTTAAATTTTCAATTAATGCTAAGTACCCTGTAAGTTTTACATTTGTATAATATATTTACTAGGGTACTTAATGTTGTTTGATAGTGGGAATACAATAAATCAGTTTATTTGAGGCATTGCCAGTTTTTGGGAGGGATAAGTTTGAGCACCAAAGTGAAAACAATTCAATTGCCTAAAAACTCTTTTTTTATTACTTTCCTCATTTGGGAATCAATCCAAGAAGCTAAAGACTTGAACTTATTATTGTCCTTCCTAATTAATCAAGTGGAACAATTTAAATCATTTTAAAGTAATTTAAAAAATAAATATATATGAGATTACTAAATAATTTTTGTTCTTTTTCTCTTTCTACTATTATACATATATATTAAAATCATATACTGTATATAAATTTACATTGTCTTTTCAGAAAATTATTTTGATGGTAAATTTATAAATTCTTTTGTAAAATGAATCATATTTTCTACAAATATTCATAGTTTTTTAATTTCTAACAGTTACTACATTTAATTAAAAACAATTCATTTTTCTAACAATTTTAAGATATTTTATTAAACATTATTTTTATCCTGCTTTATGTATGATAAAATATGCTTTCTTATATTTTTAAATTATCTCTATAGTTTTCACCATTTAATACTTTTCTTTAGAGTTGTAATTATTGATATCCTAAAACTATATATTTATATTAAAGTTCTATACATCCATATATATTTAGAATTTCTTTCTTTCTTGTTTATTATTTAAACATTAATATATTATGTGCATTTGTGCACATAAATTCAAACGTTATATTCCACAATTGCATATATATCTATAATTGTAATATTTTATAAAAACAATTTTAACGCATAAATGAAAAAAAAAAATCAATAGACTAAACAATTTACAATTAGACTGTAAGAATGTATATAGACATCACTGAATAATATTTAAATGATAAAAAAAAAAAATTTAATTTAAAACAATAAATTAAAATTATAAATAAAAATAATAGGATAATAGAAGTAAACATATATATATAGAAAAATTAAAAATGTTTATACAGTATACGGATATATTAATATACATTTGAATATTAAAAATTCAATTATTTATATGTATTAATATATAAATGCCAATTGTTAATATTATTTGAATTACTGATTAATTATAATTTTTACTCAGTTTATATATTAAAAAAAAACATTGTAGTTATACAAATATGGACATATGGTTACATATGGACAGATGCATATAATACAGCTGTATTTTAGATAATAGGGAAAAAATGTATACTTTTGTATATAAATAAAAAAGTAAAAATATGTGTATACATATAAATACATATTCTTACATATATAACTAATGTATTATATTTTTATCAATGTTAACTCTTGAAAGAAAACAATAACAAATGAATGTACTGTTAATTTAAAATAGCAAGACATTATTAATAAAAAATAATTCTGTGTAAATTAATCTCATATCAGAATATCATTAATGCAAGTAAATTTGGAAAAAAAGTAATCATAAAGAAATGAATTCTACAAATAATTTTATTACAGCAATGGAAGTTATGAGTACTGTTAATTGTTTCATTTAATTATCTTTCTGTCTAATAAGATTGTTCGAATTAACATATGTATTGCTTTCCAAATAAAATAATATTTATTTAAAAAGGATATTTGCAGTTATATCAAATTTTCTTCATATTTACATTTTTAATTTAAATACCATAAATGGATTTATGTGTGTATACATGTATATATGAAGTAAAGTTATATGCTAAACTTTGGTTATAGATAAGATTCTACAAGTGTTGGACAGTGGAATAAAATTCAAATATTAGAATTAACAGTGAATAACCTATAAACAATATCCAATGAAAAATATTTTCTGTTGCTTTCTAAAATGAGATGTTGGTTTATCTGGCATTTTCTACTTTCTTTTTTTTAAATTGGGCTGACTATAGACTCTCTTTCTATTGCTCATCTTTATGTATTCACTGTGACAGAATTGAATCATTACACAATAATATCTCCATCATAATTAAATACATAGTAATACTTATTCTATTCTTTCTCTGTATCTCTTCTAGAAGTTGTGAATGCTAATGATATATATAATAGAATCAAAAGAAATAAGATCAGAAAGACATATGTATACTTAAGGCTCCATTTTTAAAATTGTTTATATTAAAAAAAACTATCTTGGAAAGCAAAAGATAGGAAGATGACAATATTAGATGAATTTAAAGTAATAACATTAAAAAAAAAAAAACGTTAAGAGATAGACATAGCAAAGATGATTTAAATAATATCTTGAATATGTTTCTGAGGAAGATGACTTGCAATAATACATTTTTATTTTTAAAATGTTACATTTAAAAAAGTGATATTTTTGAAAATGAAATCTAATCTATATTAAATATTTAAGAATTATAGTTCACATTTTAAGATTAAAACATAAAGTCAAATGACATGCAAAAGCTATAGGTTGTGGAATGAATGTTTTATGTATAAGAAATGTAATAAACATTAATTTGTGGATTTTCATATAGCTCAGATACTTAACATTAATATGAATCAAATGAATGCTGTTGATGTAAGTATTGGTTAAAATTTAATAATGCAATTTTGTTTATTATGTAAAGATATATCATTGCTTTTCTCTCTATCTGAAATCTAACAATTTCTAAAATCCAGATTAAATTATGAATGCAAAGTATTTAGACAACATATTTTAAAAATTTAATTTTAAATTCACAAACATTAAAAAAAAAAAAATCTAAGAATTAATATATATCAAAATATTTTAAATTAAAAATTAAATAGCTAAAAATTAGTAAACTTAACTTCATGTGGACACCATGTTTATATTTCAACTTTTAAAGTTTGATTTTTTCCCTAGAAAATACAGAATATATATTTGCATGAAGAAATGAAAGGATTAGTCTTTAATTAAATTGATATAAATATCAACAAACTTTAATATACGTTCTTGAAAATAAACAGAGGAGAGAGTAATCATTAATATTTTAATTATATCCGATATGTACTAAAATGTATATCCAACATACATTAAAATAATTACTTTTTACATTTTCAGTAGCACATGAAAAATTCATAATAGGAAGCTGTATTCTGAAAAAAATATTAATTCTGGAAAGACTATATATGGATCAGCAGAACGAGAAAAAAATATGCAAATCATTTATATATTTCATAAGTACAAGACATTAAAAAAAGAGAAATAGGTGCTTCTTTGAATGCTAATGCTTATCCAATTATTTGTTTTTTTTTTTGTAACATGTATATACCTTCCTACTAATTATTATGACTATATAAATATAAAAACTATCAACGCATTTAATGATTTCTGCTTAAAAACCATTTTTATTAATAATAGTTAGCCAAATGTTTTATAAATAATTTTTGCATTTATAATTAAAATTTGTATTATTTATACAGAAGTGTGTTTATGTGCGCAGTATATATATATTTTAAAAAGCTTTTTTTCAGTTTACATTATAGAAGAAAAAAAATACTATTTTCTTTCAAAGAACTATGTAAAAGAGTCCATTCTTTTGATTATGCTTTGAGGAAAGTAAACTGTAAATAGAACAAACAAAACTAAAATATAGTGTGTAATCTAAATAGCATTTTTTTGTACAATACAACAAAGCACTTTCAGAAATATTTACTAAGCAAAAGAGGAAAAATGCTCTTTTATTTAAACTCTTGATTTTTTTTTTTTTATATCTGACGAAAATAGAATTTAATGTTTGTTTTTTAAAGGATAATTTTATAAATTGAAACTAATGCAAACATTAAAATTATAATTTTAAATGTTGTCACAGGCTGGCCTATTATTGTCAAAATATTATTTTGCATTTCAACTACAAAATATGATTCACTTGGAAGTCTTTATCATATGTTTCAACGATATTTAATATATATATATAACATATTTTGGGGTTCATCCGTGAAAGATGAGGACTTGTGTAATCAAGTCGAAACGTCGGAATCTTTAAATTAAAAGCTTACACGGATGACTCCGCAAAATATGTTTTTTATATCTGCAATGAATACATTTAATATATATACATACTCATCAGTAGCAAAACTTTTATTGGGAACAAATTAATAAAAAATACATAAGACATGTAGCATTTTAAAAAATCAACATTAATTTTAATACGGTAATTTAAATATGGACAATGGTTAATTCAAGAGCTAAAGGTTTTTGGATTAACATTGAGCTTAAGTTAAGAAAAAACATTTTGATCGATTGAAAATAAATATTTGTACTAAATCTGCACTTGGGTGCTTAAACACTATATTATTCCAAAGAGTAATTATAGGATTATTATTTAAATATGCTAAATTTCCTGCCCAAAGGGAGGTTGAGGTAATAGAGCAATATGATAAATGCCTAATCATCACCGGTGGTAGTTTCATACTGCTTAATATTTTCTTAACATAACTGCTTTTCATTGTTCAGAGTTATATCATACTCTTTAAATATTCACTGATTTAACTTTTAAATACTTTATCCTAGTAATAGCACTCCCAGAAATTATATAAATATAAAAAAAAATAATTACAAAATAAAAAAAATAATTACAAAATTTTGAAATAATTTTTTACGTCAAAGCAAATGTTCATTGAAGGCTGAAGGCACTTCTTTTTTTTTTTTTTTGCTTTACACATGCAGTTTACAGTACTTTCAAATATTTTTGTAAAAAAAAAATGATACTAAAGATGTTACAATTTGAATTTTGGTAATCAAACTGTTAAAATTAGCTTAACGTTAAATTTCTGTTTTTATTAAAAAATTCTAAAGAAAAATAGTAATGGATGTTTTACATATGTAAACTGTACATATATAATTTTTTATTGCTAAAAAACTATTTTGAATTATTTAAAAATAAAAAAAACATTTTTTTTAGTTAAACAGATTATATATACATGTTTATGCTTGTGTTGATATATAAAACACAATGACTTTTTAAAAAAATTTGATACTATTTATTTCACAATTATATAATTTTTGAAAAATTATTTAATAGAATTATTTCTTCTTATTCAAAATATTCGCATACGTTTATATAATATAATTGGCTAAGCTTTATTATAATTCAGGCCAATGGCTTAGATTGGATGGGAGGTCTAAATATATAAGATCTGTATCAATCAAACCTAAAACTTTTTTTTTTTAAAAATTTGGAAGTAGTTTGTTAAATAATTGCCAAAATTACTCAAATGTTTTTAAGTCATTCTGTTTATAAATATAAATAATAAAATAATCATCACAAAAATGTTTATGAGTAATTTATGTTTATATAATATAACATCAGAAACTTTTTTCTTAACTATTATCAAATGACATTATTATTGTAATAACAATTTCAAAATAAAAATGTTAAACTTTGTTATAAAAAATGTAAATAAAAATGGAATGAATTTATTATTTGCGTAATAAATACAAGCAGAAATTATTCGTATAGAAAATGAATTCCCCAAGTAATTACAAAGATATTTCAAAAGAAAAAAATTCTGCCAAATTTGTAGTATGAATTTTATTTTAGTATGGTATCATTTTCATTCAAAGGTTTGGAATGCGTAACAATAGTAAAAGATAAAATATACAGCATACCCTTGAAAAAACAAATCCAACAACCCTAAAGGAATGTTTTTTTTTTAATTAAAGAAAATTCACTAAAGTTAACATAAAAAGCAAGAAAATGATAACAAACATTAGTACTAGCAAATTAGCACTTAAAAAAAAAATTAAATAAATAAAACCCGTGCATATCCCAAAAATCTTTAAAAAAAAGTCTTTGAAAGTTGATATTTTACACTTTCAATTGTTCTGATAATTTCCCCCTCCATATAAATGTCATAAACCAATCGTGCGATAAGATGTGATGACATTACTAACCATGGAATGGGAGAGTCGTCAAGCTATTTGAGACACTCTGTCAAGATTTAGGCTTGTCTGTTTTGTTTTGTTGTTTCTGATTGGCTTTCTGTTGCTGTTCATGCCTTTTTTCCCGTATCCGTCCTCGAACAATTAATAAATGTTTTTTTATGTACTCTTCATTTGGTGCCAGTTTTGCTACATTTTCTAGACAAATTTCAGCCTTTTCCAACTGCCCTCGTTCCACCTGCACAACACATAGGTTGTGAGCAGCCTGAATGTTCTGAGGATCAATCTTGATGATGTTTTTATAACACTAAAAATAATAAACAAAAGATAAAAATATCATTCATTTCAACATAATAGAGGAAATACATTAATATAATTCAGTGTAAACAAAAAAATTTAAATATGCATTTGCCTATATATTATCAATAATTAAATTCAAACATTGCTTTTAATATCAATAATCTGTTGAAAGATGTAAAGTAAATTTCTAAAATATCTTGCAAAAATCTCACACATTGATTCATAATCTTTTACAAAAACACCATTCCTTTAATATATTAGAGACCATCCAACCAACAGACAGACCTCCTTCTCAAAAATGCTGGTTAGACCAGGTTCTCCAGCTTCTCAATCAACATACATCTACTTTACAAAATTCATATAATACAAAAATCACCATCTGGGAAGCTCACCATAGAATCAACCCTGAAATCATCTCAATTATGCCAATGCTTGGCATCACTAGTCATAGAATTACTTCGATTTTCAAGTTCTTAGCTTTAGAGCCTAAATTTTTAAACTACCTAGTAAAATTAAATCTGGGAGCCATGCATACCAACTGGTTCCTCCACCATAAGAGGTTTCTTAACAACATTGACCCTACAAGCCCAATCTGCAAAAGGCATGATGATACGTTTGACCACATAGTTTGCTCATGTATTGGACTTGGAAATATCAAACTTTTAATTTTCCAAAATACAAAAATTGATATTTACAGAATCCTCTCTCTAAAAGAATCTCTACAAAGTAAGCAGTTTCCAATTATAAGATGTCAGTATTTCTCACCCACTCTGGAATGTAAGATGCAAATTATCTTCACAACTCCTCCGCCGGATCCAGACAGTCTATTCATATCCCTTTTAAAGAAATTCAAGCATAAAGACATGACCCTTTCCTCCAAGTTTCTATTTGAAGAAATCTGAAATCTATTCCAAATTCCAAAGCCCAATACATTTCCAGATAGCTGATGACAATGATCTATAAAACACAGGATTAATTACATACCCAGGATTAATATCTCTACAAATCATCCACTATCAACCCAGTAGTAACATTATAGACTCCTGTTTAGTCAATGTACTTTAAGAAGTTAATGTATAAAAAAACCAATATTCTTCCTAAATAAAATTCTTTTAAAACTAAAATTAGAATAAGGATAAAATTCAATAGCATTATGTAATAATAATACTTTTCTGAACATTTTTTACATTTCATAAAGTTATAACTATTATATGTATATAAATTTTTGTGTTGATTACAATGCAACAATGTCAAGCCTTTGTGATCTGAAAGAATAATCATAATTGTCAGATATTATCAGTTTGCTATAGTATAATTATATGCTCTCTTAATGTAATGTCAGTTCACCATTTTATGCATTTTTAAGTAAAAAAAGTTTCATTTTATTTAATGGTAGTATGTGCTTAATAACTGGAATCTGTTTCTTATCCATCATTATTGCATGATGCTATAGTATATTTTCAATCATGAGTTTATTTATGAGACATTTCATATATATTATAAAACAAGATTATATTTTTTCAGATTATGTTTATTTGATTGTAAATACAAAATAAGTACACGATTAGATCAGCAAAAAATGATCATATATTGCTTTATGCTATGCACAAAGAGAGACTGTAAACAGTAATGAATAGTAATAATGAGAAAATATTTATAAAGTATATTATTTGTAACAAAACATTTTATTATATTTATAATGAAATATATTACAAAGTTTTTATTTTATACTTATTATGTAATGTGAGATAGGTTGATATGCCTATAGTCACCATTTATCTTCATTTCAAAAAAAGTTTTGAATATGTATGTGTAATGTTAACTATTATAATTAGTAAAGTTTCAAACATAGGATAAGTAAAAATTTCTTCAGTTTAACTTGTTAAATGTAGCTGAACATGCATTGAGCTGATGGATAGCAGTCATAAGCAGCTGGATATGTTGTAGTATGTAAATATAAACACTAATTTATTTAAATTAATGATTTACATATTCCATTTTTTGGAGAATTGGACACTATTTTCTTTTTTATTAATGACAAAGTTATTATTGGTAATACACCACTTTTTTTTTACTTTATGTTTTTTAACATTTCGTTTAATACAGCAACTTTCACATTTCACATGATCACCATTTCTTATCCCCCCACATAACTGTTATCACCACAGGAAAAACTCTCCATACAGTAGTGCTACTCAGGAGAGTTTTGCCTGAGTTAACTTTCACATTTATTGAATCAAAAATGTGACTGAAAAGTTGCTCATGCTCCAAGAAAATAGATTTATGTTCTGGGTTATTTTTGGCATACTTGTACAAGTATTTGGGTTGGAAGACTCTGGTGGCTATATATGTCTAGACTCCCCATAATATACTGATTTGAAAGTGGCATTGTGACATTCAATCTAGTGTGGCATCTGAGATGTCAAAACAAAATCTTTTATTATTGCTATAATATAGTGTACTATAAAGTATTACATGCTAAATATGCACTGCATAGTTACACCATTTGCAGTATAACAATTTTATTTTGTATTTATTGTATAATCTTAATGAACTAAAATGATTACAACTATTGACTTTTTGGATCTTAAAAAAGTTTGTGAAAATATTCTTTTATCAGAACTTTTAATCAATCAATAAATAATCAATCAAACAAGATTGACAAATAAATCATATTGGATATTTGACCATCATAGTGATTTTTCTTTTAATCAATGTATGCTGAATAGATATAAATATATATATATATATAATCTCTGGATATCTATTAAAAATAATCTCTGGATATCTATTAAAAAGGCTAAGGTAACAAATCATCTGTAGAGGAGAAATTTCGTAATAAACAATGGAAATAATGTCTAATTGGATTCAAAGTAAAACATAATAAAAGGTACTTACTTTTAAAGTTGAAACATTATGACAAAAGCTTTGTATCTTATTTCTGTTTACATTTTTTTCAAAGATTAATGTGTCATTTCATTTTATTATTATTTAATTATTATGATTATTTGCTCATGAAAATACACATTATGTTCAAGCATAATTTAATCTAACTTTCAAGTTACTTCTTTTCTTTCTCCTTTTTTCAGTCAGAATAGCAGGTTGCTCCATCATAGCTGTAACTGAAGATACTAACATTTGCTCATAATTAATGTTATGGAAATATTTACTTTTCTGTGTAACTAAAAAGCATATAATGTATATAATAGAATCAGAATATGATTTTATGCTTATAAAATGTTACAACTCAAAATATAGAGCAATAAAATGATTAGTCTTGAAAATTTTTTTATTATTAAAAAATAAAAAAAATCAAAGCAAAATAATCCAGAAACAGAAATGAAACTAAAGCTTAATAGGAAATAAAAGATTATTAAAAGCAAATGTTCATAATTGAAAGTGTGCATTATAAAAAGAAAAGTAACACAAAATATTTGAGAAAAAATATAATAAAATAGATTTTAAAAGATCAATTTTTTCAAAAAAGATGTTCCACAAATACAATTAATAGTAATTATCATTATAATACTATGCAGACTTACTATTCAATCTAAATATGCAAAAGATGGTCACATATTAAAAAAATTATTTACAATAAAATTAGTGAGATATCAATTATAAATTAAATATTAATGTATTAAATAAATTTCAATATCTTTGATTGTATATGATATATCAAGATATATCTTATTTTAAGACGGTTTTACTAATGATAATAACTTTCATTTATTGAAGGACAATTTACTGAATTATGGAACCCAAAAAATCTCTATTAGCGGTAGCTATAAAATGGTAATGCAATTACTGGTCCATTTATATATAAAGATTTTTAAACTGTCTCTCTTTTAAAATTTTCTAGATCCCATTTGCAATAATTTTTTTAAAAGAGATTAGAAACAAGTTATAAATTTTCATCCTGGATATACTAATTAAAAACAGTATATACTATATACCATTAGTGAAATAGTTAGGGTATTTACCTGCCATATCTATGATCTGGAATTTAAAAATGAGCCAGATGAAACTTAAAATTTTTTAGTTCATAAGCAAGCTTAGTTTTCTTTTGTAAATAATCAGTTAAAGCTACCCATCCAATTATGTAAATGAGTAATTAGCGATTACCAATTAAAGGTCTTAGATTAATCTGAATTGATAAGGATCCGGGAAGATGTGCTGCCTGTAAAACAAAAATACAATAATAATAAATTGCTATTTTCACCACACTGGTGCAGGGAATTTCATACTCCAATAGTTGGTGAAATTCTTGTTTTATCTGTACTGTTTTTTATATTGCAAAACACTTTTAGTTTATGCTAAAAACAATTCTTGAGAATAGTATGCTATATAATTCATAATGAGTAAACATGATTTTATATCAAATCTTTTTACATTAAACATTGTAGGAAGATATTACGAAAGCAAAACAAAGTGTATGTATATATATACACACACATACTTAGTAATCGCTTAACTTTTATTTATAAATTTTCAGATCATATGTGAAATAAAAGAAAGCATTAAGCCAATCCCATAAAGATATGTTTATTTTAGTTAATATGTTCCCTTAAATCTTGAAAAAATGTTTTATTTTGTTCCAGACAATCCAAATTGGTTATCCTTTCATTAAATTGAATGTCTCTCTGGAACGTAATAATATCTGCTATGATTGATTGCACTGCAATATACTAAGAAAATCTGCACTTGAAAAAAAAAGACTGTTAGATAAAAAAAAAATCACCAAAAGCAAAAGGAAAGAGGGAGGGGATAGTGGGTAAAGACATACAGAGCAGCTGCATTAGCTGATTATGGCTGAAGTGTTGATGAGGAAACATTTGCTTTCTGAAAAGCTGCCTTGGGTTTTGAATGATATTAGAATATTAATGTTCATCTCAAAAAAACAAAGAGAGTTGCAATGATTAATAGTAAATCTATGGTCTTGAGTATGTATACACAGGAGAGGAAGAGAGAAATTTCTATAATTCTTGGCTGAAAAACATTTCTCCCTCTTCTCTCGTTTTTTATTTTACAGCAATTTCTTTAAGATATTTAATAAAAGAGGATTCACTTGACAGTTGAGCTTCAAAATTTTGATTTAAAAACCTTTAACGTTTTCTATTTTTTGGCTCTCACACAAATATATGGATTTGAAAAGTAGATGTTAACTAGTTTTTAGAAATAAAATTGTGGAAATAAAATATTTGATTGATAGAATAATTGTAGTAAATTAAGATGCATATTGTAAAAGACAATTTTTAAAGCTTATAAAATATTGAGCATACATTCATAAATATTTATGTAATAATTAATATTTATTCGGAATTTCTACTTAAAAACGAAAAAAAACAAAACAGAGATTGTATGAATTTTTCTATTAGCAACCAAATGGCACGTATACAAATGTGTCCAGCATTTGTTAATTTTCAAATACATTTAACGTGTGCATTTATTAATATAATGACCTATTTTTTTGTAAATTTTACATCCTTTTTTTACACAATGCTGGATATGTAGGTGAAATATATATTACTATTAATAAAATTTATTTTTATAAAGATTAAAAATGAAAGAATAGGCTATGATTCATTCAATTCAAACTTTGATAGAAGTCTCAGATGTTTTCTCCCTGCTAGAGCTATATGTCAACCAGTTTGACATACTCTGTATTTTTCTTTAATGCATAATTACAAAGGTAACGCATATTATCATATATTCGAAACCAATTTAGTAATATACTCAATAAATTCATGTTCGTAAGTAATAAATTCAATATATTGACTAACATATATGTAGATATACAAAATCAATTTAATTAAAACTGAATTATAAGTATAAACACAAGTACAGATTATTACTGAAATTTAAAAATTACAAGCAAAATGTTAGAATTATTACAGTTATGACATGTGATTGCATTTTAAAAGTACTATATATGCAAAAATTTAAAATGAAAAAAAATACAAGAAGAAACAAATTTTATTCTATTGCTTAATACATTTCTTTTTTTAAATTCTGGTCATTTACATTTTTTTTAGATGTATAGATTCTTTTTATAGATTATTAGTCACTCATTAAATGAGCATTCTAAATATAGAAGAAAAAAAAACAAAATAGAAAGAATATAAAAAAAAAATAAAGCTGAGGATATATCCACACACATCACACAATGATTACTTAGTCTAGTTAAGTTATCTTGCAATATTGTACTTTAATTTCTTCAACAATAAACTTTTCTTTCTGAAGGGGTTCAACAATTTAATTAATTGAATTTCAGCAATTCATCTATCATCAGCCATCAATATTGCACCTTTTCAAAATTTTGGGATAACCTTTATAATACAAACAGATTCTATCTTTCCCATAAAAACCATGTTACACTTCGTTATAAAATATTTTTTAAAAACTCTATTACTATTCATTCATTTCGCATGTGCAATCTAAAGAGTAGTGCCCTTATAACAGTATATTCAGCAATATCACATCCAGAAATCTTAAAACATACTTATTGGTCTTATAATATAGTTGCCATTATATTTTCAGAATCATGCTGAATATTCCTAAATGATTTTTTTAGAGCCTTCTATATTACAGCAATAGGAACTCTCACTTCATTTCTACTGAAAAAATTGGAAGAGTAATTCTACTATATACAATTTTAATCAATTGAAGTAATATTTATCAGCAACACATTGAATCTGTTGCATCACAATATCAAAGTTGATCTTTTCCCTTAAAAATCAACAAATATAGTTAAATTAATTTATCTTACAAATAACCACAATACATTACAGAAGTACTTTCTGTAATTGTTATAATTATTTGAAAGATATATTATCACCATTATAAATTTTATTTAAATTAATTTTTATTTTCATGCAAAATATTATGTAACTTATAAGTTGAAAAAAAAATTTTTTTTTTCATTGGTGGATGATAAAGCACTTGAATTTTTGAATATTAATTATCATAGCAAAATCATTGTAAGTTGTATTTTAAAGATTATGAATATTCTGTTTATCATCTTTTTAATTATAACCCATAGTAAAATTATTAGCAGATTAAAAATTTAGAACCTAAAAAGAATAAATTATCACTTTTGATTTTAATTCATTCAAATATAATACTTCACCATAAAATCTATTCTGAATCTAGATGTCTCTTTTATATATCTGCCTATAAACTGTTCCATAAGACCATTGTCATAAAAAATATACATGCCTGTTGAGAATTTCCTGTAAAATGCCTAAGACTTTGCACCACCAATAATAGTGTTTCATCTCAAACCATTAAGTAGTAATTACATTGCATAAATAAGGATCATTAGTGAAACAGTTATTTCAAACTTTGTGACATACCTTTCAATTAACTGGATGCAACATTTTAATCAAATTAATAAAAGTAATATATATATAGGTAAAGATTTACTTTAGTGACCACAGCATATTTGTCCTCTAGTTTTTAAAATTAGAACTAAAATATTCTAAAATCTTACGTATATGCTCCTATATTACAATTACAGTAAATATTTATTAATTAAAATGTAAAAGATACTAAAAAAAATTATTTACCTTTTTAACCATAATTATTCCCTATGCATAGTAGGAAGTGCTATATCTACTGTGGAAGACAAATTCTTGGAGGTACAATGAAAATAAAACTCTGCTGGTACTAGATTGGAATTTCAGCTTACGCTTTGTTCTCATCCACATATTCTCAATATTCTGGGTATGTATGTCTTGGTCTTCGGGATTCACATTGTCTTGGTGGATGACAACTGAATGCATATATACCCCATTGCTGAGTCTGCTGATATTATTGTATGCAGCCCAGCCATCTGAAATTATGTGAGTACCTGGTAAAATGTACTGCTGGATTAGGGCCTCCAATGTGCCAGCCATTCTATCTGCAACTTCTGTCAAAAAGCACTTCCTTGACACTCTTTCAATACTGCCAAAAACTCAATGCCTTCTATGTATAGTCCCCCCCCCTGTGGTATTTTCTGTGGAAATAATAAGTTTCGTCGATTTTGATGACTAATGGCTCCCCAATTCATCCATTCTACTGAGAACCATCGGATTTGTGTCTAAATATTTGGCACACTCTTCATGACAAAAATTTTCCCAGTCAATGACTATTTTCTTGCTTATGCCAATCTCATGCACAATGTATTCTTGGGGCAAATTATGCGATCAAAAATACACTATATTTACAATTGTTCCAAGAGACAGATGGTTTTATAAAAAGAAATACCCCTTTCTGATTGTGCTATGCTGGTGACATATTCTGCATTGCCATCTATACCCATCTATGCCTGCAACCAACTCATTAATAATACAACACTGTCAAAGATAGAGTCATGATTTTTTTTTTTTAGTAAACCCAAAATTCTTAAAAGAATTTAATGTCTCAGCTTAAATATTTTGAATATAGAATTATTATTAAAAAAAAACATTTATATGGTTTCAAGTTTTTTTTAAAATTCATTTTACTTCTGTCAGTAGAAAGATTTTATATCAATGTTTTATTATTTTTACTTTCAAAAACTGACTTGTCTCTCGATTCACTAATAAAAATGCAGAATAAAGTGATTTGCTATTTTATAGTAAATTGATTGACCACATGGTGACAACAATTTCTTATGTCACAACGCTTGTTTTATAGGTAAATGCATTGCCTTGACTTCAGGATTTCAGCTCCTTGTATGTTATTAAGAGCACTACCATCATAACTAAATATTTTAAAATATTATTTTTTTAAGATCATTTCTGAATATCTATGCTAAACATTATTATATATTGAAGCAGTCAATCTTAGCTTAAGATTGTGCTTCATGTTTCTACCCACTAACCTGTATTTAAATCCTATATATTATCACGCTCCTTTTGTCATGTATATATATATTTGAAATGTGCGCCTAAATTTATCAATTTTAACTTTCAATAACATTTTATTATTAATTTTATGATTATTAATTCTATTATTAATTATTAGTTCTTTTTTTATTAAAGTATTATAAGTGCGATTCATATATATATATATATAGGAGCAAAAACTTACTAACAATATTGATTAACTGAAACACAGGCTTATTATATATCTGTGTCTATATATGTAATATAGGGTATATGAGCACAGACTTTAAGATGACCCATCACTCTCCACTCCATCTGATGAACGGTTGAAGAGTTGGAGTGTGTAGTGGATTGGAGCCTGTCCATTAAAGTATGAAGATTGTCTATCTTAATATATATCTGAGCACTTATAGTATATATGTGTGGGAGATGATAATCTGGACCAACTGATGATTGCTGTTTTAGCATGAAATACGGATATTGGTGATTATTTATCTTTTCAGCATATATGTGCTTGAGTGTATCAGTGTTATTAGATAGAGTGGAGAGTGATGGGTCATCTTAAAGTCTGTGCTCATATACCCTATATAACAATATTGATTGTAAATATTTTATTATACGTCATTTTTTAAACTTTTTCTTTTTAAAGTACTTTTTCTATTAAACTGTATATTTTTATAGAATCCAATATGGAAGATGCTACAGTAATTGTCTAAAAATAATTAAAGGGGTTGGAAACACTATTGTTTTAATCTGGGGAAGGTATTTTTAATTAAAGTTTTTACTTAAAATGGGGTTAAAATTAGAGATACTTTTGTTAAAAACATGTTGTCAAATCTATTTTTAATCTGGAAATAGATTTGAATTTATTTTTGGATGTTATCTTACTGTTGCATCTTCAAAAACAACTGATAAAGAAAAAGTATAAAATGACTGAATTTTGAATCACAGATTAGATTAGCTACTATTGAGAGATTAGCTACTCTAGTAAAAATGATTGTTAACATCGCTGTGAAATTAAAAATGATGTAGCAGTAAATCCACCCCTCTTCTTGGTCCTATGGGTCATCATCTGCTGCTACCATAATATTCTGCTGCACTGAAATGAAGAAAGGTCTAAAAAAGAACTTTAGAATGCTAATAGAAGTTTTCTGCCACCGAAGTACTTGCATTTCAATTGCTGTGCACATGCCATACTTTAAAATGGACTCTTAAAATTGAAAGGTAAATTTCCAAGCTGCCACCTAATAGTCAATTTAGCCTAACTCATCTATCAAGATTTCTTTTAATATATTATTTAACTTTGTTTTTGTTAATAGGTAATTTGCTCTTAGTTAATTTCTATATATAATATGTAAATTGCTCTCAAATGATTTCTTTAAATTTAATTCTATCTCATATGCTCTAACTTTCTTTAATTTTGGTGTGGTCATTTATTTATTACTTAATTTTAATTGTGATTTTATTTTTAATATGCCAATCAAACAAACTGGCGAGCTTAATTTATAAAAATCTTTTCTGTCATTTTTATGTAAACCTTCATGAAGCAAGTTATTAACATCCCCTTCTAAAACATAACACATTATTAATTAATATGCTCACCAGATTGTTTTATGTTAACATTTGTTTATGCTTTAATATAAAAAAAAATATATATTTTTTTAACTCTGGATTTTCTACCTGGGGTAAATCCAGAACTTAAGCTAATTAACGCTTTGAAATCTTTTAAAATGTTTTGTTTATTAAAATTCTGAAAGAGTGACCCATTAATTATTTACTATAACTGCCAGTCTTCTTATATTTTCCATACTCTTAAAATTTCAAATCTTGTATTTAAATATTTCAGTTATTGTAAAATCAACAAAGGTGGGATTGTTTTATTTTAAATAACAGAAAGGGAAGGGGGTAAATTTTAATATTTTACTATTTTAGTTATTAAGTAAATTTTAATGTTTCTTTTACTAAATCAAATCTTCAAGTATATTTTAATAAATGAAATTTCTCTCTCTCTCTATATATATATATAACTGCATAGCGTATTATTTGTCTAAATTATAGTACTCAAACAAGGGTCATTTATTTTAAAGCAGTAAAATTATATTTCAATGTTGTTAGTGACATTCATTCGTACTGCATTTCTGACATTTAGTCTATCTTCATATTATATATATATATATTACAGGCTTCTAGTCTTAATCTGGGGGTTGCGACAAGTTCGAACCCATAGATTTCTTCTCATATCTCATTCCATAGATAGTTGAGCTATCCAGAACATTTATTTCAGATAACATGCATCTTGTGGTTATCCCATAAGTTTGACACATGCTATGCACATCCATTTTCTTCGTATAAAAAGGCCTCTGGCAGTGATCCCTAAGTCTGGTACACGCTATGCCCATCCACTTTGTCTTTTGTTCAGAAGCACAACTTTTCCTATTATTTTTAGGCTATTATGTCAGCACCACAAACGTCTTCATATTATTATTTCTTTTGCTCCATGACCCAGTTTTAATGCTCTAATATTAAAATTACACTTTGCTTAATATATATGTATATATAAATGCCAATTACTTCTATTTTATTAATTAAGTTTATTTCAATCATATACAATGCTACCATCATAATTTATATATCTATATTTAAGAAAATCTGTATGCCTTTGGGAAAATAAAGCATTCCTCTTACCAGCACTAATTCAAAGAATGTTAATTAAATATTTTGTCATAGATTTAAATATAATCAAATGTTTTCAAATGTATTTTCACGATCATAGTGGCTGGAAAATAGTTTGTATTTATATCTTTAATGAATCTCAGAATGCTCCCCCAAATCATATGTTAGTCACAACATTTCAGAACCATAACCCAAAGCGTTAATAGCAATTTTATGTAACTTCTTTCTAATACTGATTGGCATCTTAATATTGGATCCACCAAAGATGTGTGCTTATTTATAACATATAATTTAGCTAATAAAGAGCATATGAGAAATAATAGCGTGAATGACACTATGTAATCATCTACTGTTTGCTTATTCACGCACACACTAATGTATATAATTAATTTATAAATGTATAATAATTTGTCAGTATATTAAACTATATTTTATTGTCTAACTTATTTGAGTAGTTCGAATTCCGTTTCCTCCACTTCCACATATTACAGCCATGCTTATCTATTATTTTAATATAGTCATAATTAATAGATGTCTCATTGTTTTGCTCAGTTCTGCTAGTCGGCCAGATTAAGATTAATTCTCATGGGCCATCACTATTATGTTATTCATTGGGTGTTAGATCTGGGGCTTAGGGAGTGGTTTTAAATCCAGGCTGGTCCCTGACCTAAATCTTGGGCTTGACTGGGTTTGAAGTACATTTTGTGAGTTCCAGCTCATGTTAGATGGATAAACATGTTTTGACTGGCACAATATATGGGTTTTATTACTCCATCTTTCCAAATATAATATGAAATCTTAAATTTTTTCTCAAGTTCATATTATATAATTTCAAAGCATTGATCTTTTCTATGATTTTTAATCAAAAATACTAATATTTTAAATCTGACAACCAATGTAACAAAACTGTAACTGCTGTAGGTAAATATTTCCCTTTTAATCTCATGTAAAATGAAATCTATAAAGATTCATACTTAAGTTTTCTGCTCAAAAACAACCAGAGATAATTAATCCATGAGATCCCCCCCCATTTCTCAAATTTTAAATTTAGTTTTAGATTAACTTTATTAGATTTACTATATACATTGGAGATTATTTACAAGTCTTATTGAAACAAAAAATATTTCAAGTAGAAAAACAATACAATAGATGTTCATATAACTGAGAATAATCAATATATATTTAATGCATATTAATTAGTATATTCAATAGCTAATTCACTGGGTTGTTGTTAATGAAATCAGATTCCATGTAACAGCAAATATGTCAGCTGGTGCATGGGTTGATCTCTGATAATTTAATTTTTTGTTATGATGGGAAAAGCATCACTTTGTATATTTTTTATGAGATTGTTGATTGTTAGTCTGAATGAGTCATGTTACTGATAAGAGTATGACAAGAAAGAAGTGAAGAAAAATCCATAAGTAATTGTTCTAATATTTTTTCATCTTTATGTGTGTGTGTGTGTGTACGTGTGTGTGTGTGTGAGAGAGAGAGTGTGAGAGAAAGAGAGAGTGAGAGAGAGAGTGTGTGAGAGAGCATATAATGAATCTATATTTGTGAAGGATTAGGTGTAGAAGAGAAAATAATAGTAGGAAGGGCTTTGACATTTATTTTTATTGAGAAGTCCAGATATTTGGATTCCAAGTGCTAATATCTGAACTTTTTTATTATGTATTTATTACTAAATAACAAAATAAGATTGACTATTATTTATTATACTATTATTATTTTCAATTTCATATGTTTGCCAATAATTAATTTTATTTAGAAAAAGATTATGTGAGAGATTAGTATATTTATTTATGAGAATTATTAAGGTTTGATGAAATTATTTTTAATGGGTGGTGGAGTATCAGCAGGGTTAACAGGAATTACTCTATTAACACTTGGGAAGAAATTAATTAGTTTAGTCATTTCATTAATGGCTTTCTGAAGATAAAATGTAGAAATGCCATGTAACGAGAGATCATTGAATTTAATATGTTTTTGCATGTTTGGTGATAAGGGGGTTTATATATTTTTTGAATGAAAAAATAAATTTAATAATGGATAAAAAATAATTAATTTTAGTTAAATATTAAATGTTGATTAGTGATATCTTAGCATATCTTGAAAAATATGCTTTGGATAACACATTGATGGTGCATTCTACTGAAACAATAAGCTGATTTTGAATAGCAGTTTTTATTGTATTATATGAAAAGTGCATTGGGAAATCTAAAAATTTATGACAAGTAAAAGAAAAATTGGAAGGAATGCTTACCTGTAAGAATATTCCAAGTAGAAGATTTATTTTTATTAAAGTGGATTGAAAAATTGTTGGTATAATAATTAAGTACAATGTCAGGTAAGAGAAGGAGTTTTTTTTGATGGGAAAAACCCCCTAAGTTATCTATATAGGAGATGTGATTAATGGTTTGGTTAATTATAGGAATATGTATTCCTGAAATTTTGCTTTCTATTTCCAAAAGAAGAGGGTTGATATAAGTTGTGAAGAGAAGTGACAATCCAAGCAGATCGTTCAGTATTAAAATACTAAATTATAATAGCTTTTTGAATTTTTTTACCCACGGAGAGATGGAGATGATCAGGTAAACATTTAACTTTTGTATTTATTAACTAAAATATAAAATGGATGGGGCACTTAGTTTTCCTGATCAGAAAATATTGAAGCCAAACAGAATCATGAGATTGCTTAGTGACCATAACGTTAGAAAAGTACTTGAAAAGCTTAACATGAGCCCTCAAAAAGAAACAATAGAAAATACTCCCAGTAAAACCAATCAAGCCTATTTTTCCATAATGAAACCTTTTCAAGCCAAATAATCAACAAAGAATTAATATTACAAGCTCCCTTTGGAGATATAAATAAAAATGAAAAGCCTCAATCTCTTTCCGACAAATTCACATCGTTACAACAAAGTAGTCAAAAAAATTGTTTTCCAATATGTTAAACCGTGAACGAAGTTACAGCCAAGCACTAAATGTACAAATATCTTATCTACTAGAATTTTCTGATCTTAAACCCAACTCCGACATAGAAAGATTACAGTTCGGTAATAACACAACGTTAAACCATAATATAAGATTTAACAGACAATTGCAAAACACATTAAGTCCAATAATTCAAACAAGCAATCAATCATATGCGACAGCACTTAGCAAAAACAAAACTAAAACTACAAGTTTAATAACAGGTGAATCTACCACACAATCAAACATCCTCGATTTTGTGGAAGATGAATATTACTCATCCAACAATAATGAAGATAGACCTCAAGCATTTCCTCAAAATTCACAAACAAGCATGAATAATTATCATGAGATAAGCCAGGAATTCAATTCCAGAATATCTCCACTTTTGTTCAACTCTTTCTTACATTACCATAGTGATCTTACTTTAATCTTAACAACTTCTAATGATTACTGCAACTTGTTCACATTCCCCACAGATGACTTTTTTGAGCTCATCAAAAATCAACAATTAAGTGATTCAGTAAAAAGAATATATCACCATCTGAACAAAAGATACTTAGTAATAGAGTTTTACAATATATTACAAAAAGAACAATTTAAAAGAAACCAACTTTACCTCAAAAATAGATATCTCATAAAAATAGACATGAACAAACCCAGAATTATTCATGGATTAGCATGAAATTGCTATTTAAATTTTAATCAAAATGACCTTCAACAACTTCTAGCTAAATTTGGAAATATTACAAATTTCAAATTCATAACAGAAAAGAGAGTAGGCATTGAGCTGCCCTCAAACAGCACAGCATTCTCGCTTAAAATTAAACTCAGATTATTCTCCACTAGACATTCCGGTTACACTAGATGAGGCAAAATTACCAATTTTCATCTCGATTCGAGGTGTGCAGCCTCAGTGTTTCAGCTGTGGGGAATGTACTCACCTTCTAAAGGCATGTCCAAAAAATATGTGCACAATACAATTTAAATGTCTAGAAATCATGAATGTCCAAAAAAAACTTTAAACCCTCAATTCACATCAATTCAACAGACAACTAATACATGCAATAATGAATAAGATCAAGCCAATGAAGACAGTATTGAAATCTCACAAACATAAAAAGATGCCATAACCCAAGAGAAAACAAAAGAAGGCTGTGGGAACAGTATTACATTGCAACATACCCACACAGCTCCTGAAAACCATTCAACAACTGGATCAAAACATGAAATAGTAGAAACACAGACACATCAAGAACAACAAACAATAATTAAGCAACAAATACCAAAACAATCATCTCTACAAATTAATCTGAAAAGTCAAACAATACCAAACAACAAAAGAAAAGCAAGATTCATCTGAATCGCAGCATGATGAAACAACCAACTCAACTGCAAAATCTGATCTTGATACCAACTATTCGCAAAACTCTTCAAACAAAACATTCAAAAGTAGAAGTAAGCAAGAAAAGAAGAGAACAAAAAGAAATGAATCTCAGAATAACTCAACAGAGAACCAATCTACAGATTCACTAAGTACATCATCTCAAAAAGAAAATATGATCAACTCAAATACAAATTCTCAAAACAAAGCACTAGATCAAGATCAAACAAAAACAACAGTATCAAATTGGGATATTCTGACTCAAACAGCACAAGTACTCGAGGATCAACTAATCTTATTGGATGACGAGTTAGAAGAATAAAGCAATCTCCACACCGGTACATAATCGAACAATGCATCTAAAAATTGCTGGAATTAATGTGAGAGGGTTCAATTCACTGGATCGGGTCCATGCAATTAAAAACTGGTTGAACAAATCAAACTTACACATTGTATGTTTTTCCAAGACCAAGCTACATTTTCAGTTCAATATTAAAATACAGCACTTAATGTAACAACATGGTTATTTCCATTATCTACCCTCGAATACTGCCTCTTCTGGAGTGGCATTCCCAATCAATAAAAAACTGGAATATCAGCAACTAAGAACTCTTCACATCAGCAAAGAATTTCTTTTTATTAACATTACTATTAATAATAACCCCATAAACATAATTTACCTTTATCTCAAGAATGATACTAATCTAATTCAAACAGTGATTAATAAAATCAATGCCCTGCTTTCATCCAATAATTCACCCTCAATCTGCTTCGGGGATTTTAATATGACCTATTATCAGTTTACTAACAAATACATCCACTTATTCAACAAAGTTTTGCTATGTGGAGAAGGATACTTTCCTCCTCAATCATTCTCATTTTATACACAAAACAAGCAATCGCTAATTGATCTTCTCTTTTATTCCCCCGAACTTCATTATAACATGCATGCCAAGCTGCAATTAGTGCCATTCTCAGACCACCTTGCTATAAAAATCTCACTACAACTAGACAACAACATGATAAGTCTTTCAGTACACACAAAAACTGTAAGACTTTTGAACAAAGCCACAACACTGGAATGGATATTCTCAGAAGCATATATCCTTCTAAATAAAATACAAGTACTTACTTTGCCACCTGTACAAGCATGGTCTGATTTTGTAGGAATCTTGAGCACCCTCAGTAACTTTCACACAAAAAGATCCAAGAGACCAAATCAACTTCTAAAAGGACTTGATTCAATTAGTAATAGGCTAAGTTCACTACCCCTCTCAAGTACCAAAATTCAAGAAATACTGGAATTAAAAATTCAATATCATGAAAAACAAAAAGCTCTAGCTCAATACATTGCTACAAAGAGGTCCAAAATCTTTTTGATGAATAGTCATAACTGGACTAGAAGCTACATTCGATGGGCACTTGGATCGGCTGCCAGACCAACACCATCTATGATCATCATTAACAGAAAATGCTATAGTGGACCAGAAATGTTGGAGAGAATTCATTCACACTTCAAAATAAAGTTGCAAAACAATACTTTTCAGACAGGAAATATATGGAATTATACCGCAACCAATCACAACATAAATGAAGCCCAAATATTACAAAAGCTACAGGCATTTCCTGAAAGCACTCATCCTAGCCTTCATGCAATCCCTAAATTTATACTATTACATCTTAGTAACTACACTATTCCCATAGTCAAGAAGATGATTGACTTGCTGGCTAAAGACTTTCAGAACATTCCAGATTTGTACCCAGTGGCATTGGTCCCTTTTCTTAAAAAACAAGAAAATCCATCTAGTTTCAACAATCTACGACTTATTTCCATGATACCATTGCTAATTAAGACAATTGAATCCTTAATCAAGAATTAGATTCAACCCCAACTTTACACATATTTCACCTTTTCAATTTGCCCAAAAAGGATCATCCACTATTGATGCAGATCAGCATTTTCTTTTGCTAACTGAATATGTCAGACAAACCAATAAGTCAAGGCCACTGGCCATACAACTGGACTTCTCCTCAGCATTTGTTTCTGTAATACCATCTGTACTGTTCCAGACAATGTGGGAGTATCAGGTGCCAGATGTGTACATCAGAATAATAGCAAACCTTATACTAAATTGTTCCATATTTACTTCTTTGGATGGAAGGTTGTCTACAGGTTTTAGACCTCAAATTCGATTTCACAGGGTTCTCCCCTAGCATCACTATGTTTTATAATTTACATCAACCCCATGCTCAAGGACATCGAGACTATCTTGCCAGGTATTTATGTTCCCGCCATCAAAAAACAAATCAACCATATCTCCTATGTGGATGATGTTACCATTTTTCTTCCCAGTGAAGCTCATCTCCCAACACTCTTCACAATTATTAACAAGCATGTCAAAATATTAAACTTCCAAATTAACAATAGTAAATCTTCCATCTGGAGAATTAAAACAGGAACAACAAATCCATCCAGGTTCACAGACAAGCCACAGCTTTTTTAGGATTCCCCATGGCAAATGCAAAAACTATCATGACTAGAGAAATTCAAAATTCAATCCTTCAAAAAAACAATAAAACAATCAACACTCTCTCTAGTATTTCACTTTCAATTACTGGTAAAATCATACTTTTTAACATGCTAGTGTTTTCAAGACTCAATTACTATCTACCAATCATCAAGCCCACTAAATTCTTCGGTAAAGAAATAGGCTCATTATGTACTAAGCTATTGTGGAAAAGGAAGGTTGTGGCCATAAGCTTGGCAAAAGCCCAAATGCCTAGAGAACTGAACGGTCTTGGTCTACACTTGGTTGCTATGTTATACTTGCAAAAATCACTAAATCTGCTACACAATTATTCATTGGAAATGGACTATACCAATTTAATCCAAGAATTTCAACCTACTGACACACCACTTCTCCATAGTAAAGGATGGTTGACTGATATCTGGACACATGTCAATGGCTGTATAAATTTAACTCCAAACATCTTCAATGAAAAAAAGTCCTACTGGGAAATGTATAGACTAAAGAAAGATTGTCCCTCAGCTCTTTATAATGCTCTTGGATTAAACAACAAATTACTGATCAAAAAAACCAAACATTGGTTTCTGGAACCCAAATTTATTGACTTTCTTCTGAAATTAAACCTCTTATCACTACCCACTAATGAGTTCCTCGTAATGAGAAGGGGTTTTAATAAAATTAGCTCTCAATGTCAACTCTGTCAGAGGGACGAGGAAACAATTCAACACATTTTCCTAGATTGTCAATCTCTCAGCAATCTTAGGTCTTTCATTGATGAAAAGGTAAAATTCTGTTCTACAGATGCACTCTTAATCCAGAAAGAAATTAAAGCTGGCAATTTCACTAACATTAGATTAACAATTTTCTTATCCTTTGCCATCTGGCTAACGAGATGCAGTTTTGTTCTGGGCAACGTGAACACCAGCATCCTTTAAACATTATTAAAACACTCATCAAGGGTAATATCATCAGAGATAAAATGCTTGCTCCAGATTGGCTGAATCAACAAACCTGGGCCGGCACCTCCATGTTGGTTCACTGATTATTGTAAAGATATCAATGATCAAGTTTGAGTCTCGCCTCATCAATGCAATACCAAAATGAGCTCAGTCATATATGAGAACTCTATCAGACTATCTAATTACTACCAATTAGTGGATTGATCAGACCATCCACCTCAACAATAAAAGTTAACATATTTAATCATGAACTAAATTGCTTGACTTATAAGAAAGTGATGGACAGATCTCGGGATGCTTGGGCTAAGATTGATGGATTGGGAGCAAATCACTGTTCCTTGCCAGCATTTTCTCAGCCCACTTGGTCTCTGCCTCGCATCTTGATTTTAATCTTATACTTATTATAGATTTTGATGTGCCTTTTCAATGCTCAAAGAGGCATGCATAATTGTTCAACTGGGGCAAAGTATGGTCCAACCTAGAATTCTACTGAAGCATTGATCCAACAATCATGTATGTATTCACTTTTCATTTAGCTATGGACATTGCTTGGTATTCATGTAATCATCATTGTATAAAGTTGTATCAATTGTTTAAATAAATAGTTATTTTTATAAAAAAAAAAAGGAGATGAGAAGTAAGAGGAGAGTTTTGAGGAATAGAATTATGAGGATGAAATCCAGGGAGTACTCATCAGCACATAACATATATCGTGATATATTAACTTCAATTTTTCAGCAACATCCTGCCTCTGAACAAATATTTGCTGTTATTTATGTATCTAATGAAAATTGGCAAGTATACGATATATATATGCATAGTTTTTTTTTCACGCACAGTTATCTATTGTAATTGACTATAGTGCTTTAAAAAACCCTAATGATTAATTCATTGTCAATGGTTGCCATTATTTTTTTTTTTAAAAAAGCACTTTGAGTCTAAAGAAAAATTAAGTTAGAAATAAAATAAAATATTACCTCTTCTGCTGCGTCAAGATCTTTAACTGTGTTCACATAAATATCTCCCAGAAGGATAAGTCCTTTCAAATGATCAGGATAAAACTAAACAGAATGCATCAGAGAATTAATTATTTACCATTAAGTTTACATTCAAAAATTTTACATCTGATTTGTTAAAACTTTAAAAAATATATATGTTAGAAATAAATTTTATATAAAATGTTCACAATTTTTTTAATGTACATAATAAAATCAATTTACGAATATGTAATCCAAGAAAAAAATAACATTTTCAGCCTCAGTATCAAAGAATATTATTGAAATAATATGCGCATATATTATAATAATGTAAATTTAAATGAGCAAAAAACAATTTCTTATTAAAAAATAACATCGCACACATGTGGTGAAAACACGCACATACGTATAATTATATAGAGCAAATATAAGATCTAATAATATTTATAATTGACATAATGAACTTATAAATAAAAAAAATTAGAAAAACTGGTCTAATTTTAAAAATTTCCATTATCAAATGGAAGATGAATAAAAGCAAAAAAAATATCTGCAATAAAAACATTGGAATATATAAAAGTAAAAAAATATATAAAAAAACAAAGAAATACTATTCGGATAATGAAAAAAAAATGAACAAAAATAAATAAAAGAAAGTAAACATAATGACCATGTCAAACAAAAATTAAGAAGCAACTTTAAAAAACAATTTTATAAATAATATTTTTACCCCAAATAATGAGAGTAGCTGATTCCTGATACACATTGCAAATCAAAACTTTGGCATTAAAATAAACATTTGTAATGGTTTTCTATAGTAAAAAATTAAGAGTTTACCACAAATTATTTGTTAAAAAAAGTGTTCGTTATTTTGATGAATAAATTGTTTTACAGAACATATCATTAATTTTAAAAACCCTATTAATCTCTATGTAAATGTACGGTACAATTGCTCAAAATTTTTTAAGCAGTAATTTGAAATATTCTACAGGGTTTGCAGCAGCCAAGTAAATTCAAGTTACACTCAATATACCATTAAATTAGAATTCATTAAATTAAAATAAAGCTTGTTAAAAAATTAAAATAATGTTAAATTTCAATATTTATTTTTAGTGTACTTATGTATTATATGATCAATGATTTTTTTATTTTTTATAATAAACTAGCAAATGAAACTTTTATTACTTTTTTTTTTTTTACAATGAGTTAAGATATCACTTTTACCTAATATAGCAGCTATACTGTTTGTAGAGAACAATTTTATTAAATTACAAAGGTACAAGCCAATAAATAAAAATTAGATTAATAAAATCTAATGTAATATAAAACACATAGGTACAGTTTTTTTTTTTTTCTACTGTAACTTAAATAATGAAACAAAGTTTTTTTTTTTATGGTAAGAAGGTTTACATTATTAAATAAAAAGTAGATAAGCAAATCCATATTTTAATTAACGTCAGCAATTTTCAATTTATTTTTGATGTGATTTAATACTGTATGTGTTCAACTTTTTATTATATAATAAATAAAGCTTTTTTTTTTTTTTGTCAACCATTTTATTTTAGGAGAAAGACATATACATTTCATCATGTGAGAATACTATAAGTGATATTACAAAATGGTCATTACTTAAAATAATAGGCATTAAAAATAAAAAAAATGAAATTGATGATGATCACTTGATAAATTCTCATGTAAATAATCTTGATATTATATATATTGGTGATCAACTTTTTTTCTTTTAATAGTTATAATTCCAATGGAGAAATAATATAATTCATATCAATCCATATAATGTATCATACTGTAATAGATGCCAAATAAATTTTAATAAAAGGATCAATTTTTATGAAAAATAATAATTTGGATTTAAAGTATTTTGTTTAAAATTGATTGCTATTGATGTAGAAAGAAGAAAAAAAAGATAATAAATGCTTCAAAAATAGAAAAAAAGTACATGGGAATTTGGATTACAAAATATTACATGATTCAATTCTATACTGTAAGATAGTTTTGCACTTTATTTCTGCTTTGATTCATCATCATCAATAGTATTCTGTCCATGGACAGATGTAGAGAGTAGTCACATTATTAATTCATTTCCCCATTCTGTTCTTTTCACTGCCCAGCTTTTCCATGTAACTCTTCCCATCTCATATTTCATACAACAATGCCAATCTTTTCCATCCTTTCTTCTTGCTTCTACTCATCATTATCTCCAAAACATGTTTCATTAAACTATACATTCTTCTCAACATATGTCCAATCCAGTTTCTCTTTCTTATTTCCTCAACTGGAGTCTTCTTTCTTCATTTATTCTTTTCAAAACTTCTTCATTTGTTATTTTATTCAGCCAATTGATTTTTTCCATGATCACATCTCAGAAGATTCCAATCTTTTTTAATTTTTTTACTTATTGTCCACATTTCACAACCATACTATAGTACACTCCACACATAGTATCTAAAATAATATAAATCCCAAAATTAAACTAAATGTATGAATAATAATGTATAATATTAGATAAATTATATATTTTTAAAACATTAATTGCCTATATATAAGAATTTGTGGTATCCATTGCCCACAGGCTGTTATATATTGAAAAACAAATGTCAGGTCATTCATAAAAATAACTTAAAATATATAGTAACTAATAAGCAGCATAATATTTAGAATTGTAGGAAATAAAGTTTTACATTAATTTGATATATCTCGTCAATAAAAAATTTAGTGTAATTCACAACCAGCATATGTGAAAATATATTATCATCTAAAATATAATGAAAGCTGTAATTTTAAATAAATTATTCTCTTTGAATACATAATCTGATTGTAGGAGGGATTACTTTCTTTAGAATTGTGCTATAGAGGGGTGTGCGTGTGAATGAATCCAAATTGTTATGTAACTAAAAATGTACTCATTGTAACTCACATTTTCTTTTATCTCTTTAAATATATTCCAAAAAGTAGAATGAAGAATAAATTTAAATTCAAGATGCAAATGAACTGTATTCATTTATTCCAAAAAAAAAAAAAAATACAAATAAAAAAGCAAATTCAACTTATTTCAAAGGTAAACAATAAAATTCAATGCAGTTTAAAAATACTCTGTATTGATTGTTCACTTGAAAAATTAAGCCTAAAATGATCTATTTCTATAATTCTTTTACAAATGTTTGAAAGATAATAAGTGTTAGATTCTTAAAGTCATAGTTTTTAGACAAATGCTCAAGTTGTTTCAAGAAATAACCAAATTGTAATAATTTATTCCAAAAAAGTTAAGATGTAAATAAATGAGTAAATTTGAATTATCTTGGGAGCAGATGAAAAAAATAATGTTTACAAATAACCAGTTTTGGTTATTCATGTGGAAAATATCGCTGCTATATGTTGTGTTATATGGTAGCTTTTTGGCTCTAGGATTGCCTCCATTCTAAAGTCAGAAAATTAAATAATCTTGTTTGGGATTTGTACAATGTGTAAAAAACTCCTATCAAACATGATCTGTTATTTCCTAATGAACACAGACAGACAGTTGTCACTTTATTTTATAAATGTACTAGAAAAATTAATTCAATTTTTTTTATAATTAATTTTTAATATTTTTTATATTTAATTTATTAATCAAATCAGTAATTTAATTTATCAAATATTAAGTAACTTTGTGATTGTAAGTTAAATTTCTTTTAACATATTGTAATTTTTTTTTTAAAAGTTAGCTAACTCTTAAGGTCTAAATTTAAAATTTATCATGATGCACACATACTCTCTTCAAATGTCTAGATTATTTTTACACTTTGCATTAAACAAATATATATTTATTTAAGGAATAATATATAAAAGCAAAATACTTCAAATACTCAATGCTATTATATGTCAAAACAAAAAAATAATTATAGATTATAATTTTTGAAACACTACTATGCCTTAGAGACTTGAATATTTATTTCAAATGCACTATATATTTATATCTTACAATAAAATGAAATGTCATATTGATACTTTTTTAAAGTTCTCTGTAATATAAAAATGCAAAAATATCACATATGCACTAACTGAAGTTAATTTTTTTAAATTTCAAATCGAATATAATTCACAATCCATAATATGTATCTAAATATGAATAAACAATGAAAAAGTGTTCTCAAAAATGAGTATAATATGTAATTTCATAGTTGATGTGTAGGTTAAGAAAAATGTTTTACAAGTTACTACCTATAATAGAAATTACAAAACTAAATTAGAATAGATAATTCACTTATCTGGTAATTATTTATATATAAAAAATTAAATAATTTAGAATTAATATTTACAACTTTAAATTTTTATTATTGTAGATTATTTTTGCCTAGCAAATATATATATATATTTAAAAATAAATAAGATAATACTAAGGAGAACAGAAATGACAATTTAAAGTTTGAATAAAATGAAGCAAATTCCCATGACTACCACAAGAGTAGAAAATATTTTTGAATTATGCATATACTAATAAGTATTAATCAATAAAATGTTTAAGAGTAAAAACTTCATATATATATATATGTCCACAGATGGCGTTCTACCAAAAACACCGATCAAGCGTATGTTTTGTTTACATAAACGTCAGAGTAGCATTCACTATCTCTAACTATAATTCCACTTTCAGATCATGATTTCAAGCTATTTGCTATCATCAGTGAAAGACAGGAATAAAGAAACTAGATCTAAATACAAACTCTGAGCGTTTATGAAACAATTTCTATTCAGCTTGCAAGCGTGAATTTTTTAGACATGTAATGTCTTCAAACTCAGCATAGCAAACCAGATAGCTATATGGGTCTGATCTCAGTTCAGCATCACCACATAGTAGAAGCCTCTGCAATCTATATCATTGCAAGAAAGACCTCAAAGGTACATTTATGATAAACAAAAATGCAAGTTAAAAAACTTGCTAATGCTTGTATTTATGTCCACAGATGGCGTTCTACCAAAAACACCGATCAAGCGTATGTTTTGTTTACATAAACGTCAGAGTAGCATTCACTGATGATAGCAAATAGCTTGAAATCATGATCTGAAAGTGGAATTATAGTTAGAGATAGTGAATGCTACTCTGACGTTTATGTAAACAAAACATACGCTTTGGTAGAATGCCATCTGTGGACATAAATACAAGCGTTAGCAAGTTTTTTAACTTGCATTTTTGTTTATCATAAATGTACCTTTGAGGTCTTTCTTGCAATGATATAGATTGCAGAGGCTTCTACTATGTGGTGATGCTGAACTGAGATCAGACCCATATAGCTATCTGGTTTGCTATGCTGAGTTTGAAGACATTACGTGTCTAAAAAATTCAAGCTTGCAAGCTGAATAGAAATTGTTTCATAAATGCTCAGAGTTTGTATTTAGATCTAGTTTCTTTATTCCTGTCTTTCACTGATGATAGCAAATAGTTTGAAATCATGATCTGAAAGTGGAATTATAGTTAGAGATAGTGAATGCTACTCTGACGTTTATGTAAACAAAACATACGCTTGATCGGTGTTTTTGGTAGAACGCCATCTGTGGACATAAATACAAGCGTTAGCAAGTTTTTTAACTTGCATTTTTGTTTATCATAAATGTACCTTTGAGGTCTTTCTTGCAATGATATAGATTGCAGAGGCTTCTACTATGTGGTGATGCTGAACTGAGATACATCGGAAGAGCACACGTGGGGGTCTGAAGATATTATGTGTCTAAAAAATTCATGCTTGCAAGCTGAATAGAAATTGTTTCATAAATGCTCAGAGTTTGTATTTAGATCTAGTTTCTTTATTCCTGTCTTTCACTGATGATAGCAAATAGCTTGAAATCATGATCTGAAAGTGGAATTATAGTTAGAGATAGTGAATGCTACTCTGACGTTTATGTAAACAAAACATACGCTTGATCGGTGTTTTTGGTAGAACGCCATCTGTGGACATAAATACAAGCGTTAGCAAGTTTTTTAACTTGCATTTTTGTTTATCATAAATGTACTTTTGAGGTCTTTCTTGCAATGATATAGATTGCAGAGGCTTCTACTATGTGGTGATGTTGAACTGAGATCAGACCCATATAGCTATCTGGTTTGCTATGCTGAGTTTGAAGACATTACGTGTCTAAAAAATTCACGCTTGCAAGCTGAATAGAAATTGTTTCATAAACGCTCAGAGTTTGTATTTAGATCTAGTTTCTTTATTCCTGTCTTTCACTGATGATAGCAAATAGCTTGAAATCATGATCTGAAAGTGGAATTATAGTTAGAGATAGTGAATGCTACTCTGACGTTTATGTAAACAAAACATACGCTTGATCGGTGTTTTTGGTAGAACGCCATCTGTGGACATAAATACAAGCGTTAGCAAGTTTTTTAACTTGCATTTTTGTTTATCATATATATAAAATGAGGTGGTCCATTTTGTTAATAACATTTCAAAGTTTCATAACCTCAAATCAAATTGATTTTATTTGATCCAGTAATTCTATAATCATAATTAATATGATAAAATTATAACTGAAAAAAAAAGAAATACTGGATAATTAAAAAATGGTATAATAAAAAAAGTAAAAATATCAACTTTGTTAAATGTACTGTGACTCTGTGCTTTTGCACAATGTCCCAGTCACTACTTTTAAGTTATGTATTCATGACTATTTAAAAAAATAAATAAAAGAAAAGTAGATGATTAAATTTATTTTACTAATAAAATGTATAAACTGTGGTATAAATTCATCTCCACTGATATAATTTATAGTAATAAAGTAATTATTAGTACCTTATATAATTTGTGATTACTTAAAAATTATTAAAATGTATTTTTAATATTTAATATAAGTGTATCTTAAGATAATAATTAATGCTAAGGTATATTTTATTTAATAGTGAGTTAAAAATAGACTGAGTTAATTATTAAAAGTATGAATAAAGTTAATTTTATGCTTAGAAATATGATTTGTTTCTGTTAAAATATAATTATTAAATTGATTTTAAATTTGTTAATAGTTTTGTTGAGTTAGTTTAATGTCTTAAAGCTTAAAATATGAGTTGAATTGATTTAGTTCATCAGTAATAATGTCTGTTAATTAGTTTTAAAAAAAAATTAAATTTTAAAATAATATAAGTAACTTCCTGAATGTGAATGTATGACTGTGTGTGCATGCATATTAATCCATTAAAAATATTTATTAAGTCAAGCTAATTCTAGTTTATTAATTTATTTAGAAATAAATGTATTTATAAGTAAGTTATTAATAAAGGTGTTAAAAGTAAACAAATTTTAAAAGCTTCTACAAATTCACAATAATAATTGAAAATAATAAAATGTGATTTATTATATTTCATTTCTTAATTAATTATGTAATATCTTTAATTTAAAAAAATAAGGTCAATTAAAGTTATGTAATTAGAAGTAGAGCAAAATGATGTATTTTTTCTTATTAATTAGTTCTGTGTTCTAAAAAAAAATTTTTAACCCAGGTAGCAGATCGATTTTTATTGGAATTTTTAATTAACTGTCCATCAAAATAATAGATATAAATAAAAAGTTTTTATCATTATATGTGTGTGCTGCTATTAATTTTTCACCACATGCTTGGCAAGAAGTGTGTTGTTAATTTTTGTGCCTGTTCTCTTCTTCACTAGTAAAGTAATATTTAATTTTCGATTTTTTCATTTCAAGTTTAATTTTTTATAAATTTTTATTTCTTAAATTAAAAATATGCATTGTTAAAAAATATAATAGGGTATTAACTTTATGGTAATGTCTAATTGGAATGTCAAAGAGTGGACAACATTTAAAGAAATTATCATGTTTTTCTCAATGTGCTTAGAATGGAAGTTCAGGATTGAAGTGATAATATGCTTTGTTCTAATTATCAACAGTCTTATAAACATTTTACCAAATCATTTTTTATCATCTGTGTTTGTTCTATTTCGTCATTATTAAGTCAAAGTTGAAAGCAACTAAAAATTTTAAAAAAAAAAATTAATTAAAAAAAAGATTGTTTTCAAAAGGATAGAAAAATTTGGCTTATTTTAATATGCTTATTGATGATAGACTTTTCAGTAAATGCATGTGATTTTCAAATGTTTGCTGACCTAATTTGATAGAATGATATTGCACATAGAATGATATTTCACATGTATATCATTCTATGTACAATTTCATTCTATATGCAATATCATTATTTTCACAATCCAGAGGTTACTCGCTGATGGATTGGTAAGACATTTAAAAAAGTTAAGTGATTTTTTATGTGGACATCGGCAAAAATACAGTATATTGTGTGTATGGATTTTGATGTGTTTTCCCCATATTTCTTTAATTAAGAACCTAATGTTAGACAATAATTGTCTTGTTTATGCTTTTATGATAGTTATCATTAGCATATCAATCTATTGGAGAAATTTAACCAGTTGTTAATTCAGATAAAGTTTAAAAATCTGTCAGATATCTTAAGTACTGTCAATAGCATCATAAAAGTTAATCTTATAAATAATATTTACTTACTGGACATAGCATTGTATTCAGATGCAGTTTTTATTTTATTATAGTTTTAAAAGTTTTATGAAAAGATTATTTAATAAAATAACTCAACTTAAATTTGCTAAAAAAGGAAATTGTTTAAATAGTGTAATAGCTGTATTTTTTTTTAAATATTGTCACCCATATATTTATATCAGAAATGAACAGTTGGTTAGTATGCATGCAATTATTTTGGCCATTTTACTTTGCTGCATCCTGTATAAAAGAAACTGCACTTGTATTTAGTTTATGACTATTACTTTATTTATTTTTTGTTCTCTCTTCTGGAAAGACAATTTGTAAATAATTTTTTTTATAACCTTTTAAAATTTCTGTGAAAATTAATAAATATATTTATTGTTATTAGAATTTAGCTTTTGTTTTTCTATGTATGATTTTTTGTATCCTGAATTCTTTATTATATGACAGAAATCTTGGTAAATCAGATAATCAATTTTTATACAGATTACAAAATATAAACTTAATCATGCAAAGATTGCATAAGTGATATATTCCAAAGATTGGAATTTATTTAAAAGAGTTAAATGTTATTTAATTTAACTTTGAACTCATCATTCACTCAGATTTCATATTATTTATTTATTTTAAACAAAGAGCACATTATTTTAGAATTTGATTATTATTTTTATTGATTGCATTGTTGATGAATAGATTGAAAGATATAAAAGGTACCCTTTTTTCTAATTATTCAATTGTCATGCTGGGTAAAAGACTTTATTTTCCAAATTTATATTTCTTTTATACAATTTATTGAGTAGATTAAACACTCCTTTAATTAATTGTTATTATTGTTATGATATATTAGGATACATGAGCTTATAAAAGAAGTGTATGTCTTCTTTAGTCTAATAGGATGCCATTCACGTATTCAACAACATAAGATAATGATTAACATTCCAATTATTAAAAGAATCCTGAGATCATTCATTATTATTATTTCATTAGTTATTCCAATTAATTCTATTAGTCCAAAAGTTGGTGATGTGCATTGAAAATCTGTATGGTTTATTGTACTATTAAAAAAGTACATTACATTTCACTCTACAAGAGTCCAGTAGATCAGATCATGGCAATAAAAATTATAAATATTTTCTCCATAAGATATTTGCTTATTAAAATACAGAAAGATTCTGTTACATTAAATGTAAAATATTTATGTTGCTCAGAGAATGTATTTGATAGAGGGAAAATATATGTTCCAAAAGTGTTGCATAGGAAAGGGTGAAGTTTTTTCACTTCCTTGATTATTTATTTACTTTACAGTAATACACTTTATTACTGTTTTGAAATTCCCTTAAATTTTAATGCATGTCTCTGTAGTTAATGTTAAGATAACTAACCACCCACTGAGCTTAGTTTTAGTATTAATATTAATAGTCTCGTCATACATTATTATTGTCTATAGCAATATATTATTCTAGCTACAGTTTAGCTATTAATCTTATCCACTTGTTATCCATGACTTCATATTTATGGGTTAGAGTACCAAATTATAACCAAAATTGAATGGGAGATGGTTAAAAGTATAAATGAAAATTGCAGCAGAAATTTATTGGGAAATAAAAAAAAATACAATAAAAAAATAAAAACAATTAATAAATTATTTAGTCAGATGTTAACAAAAATAGATAGAAAAAAAAAGTACAGAATAAAGAGCAAAACTGCTATATTTTACTAATTTTAGTAGAATAATATTCACATTTTTCTATTAAGTTTTTAAATCATACGCAGAATTGGGGGGGGGGGATACATATACAATCTGATGATGAAATCACAAAAAATTAATTTTACTATCGTCATACAATTATTAAAATGACTCAAATTTAATACTCCAATAATTCATTTTCATTACATTTTTGAATTATTTCATTACTACTTGAATAAGATTCAAATCCTCTTGGATTTATAACACTGAGTAAAATCCAATTTTCTGTATTAATTTATTTTGTTTATATATTTGATTTTTAAAAGGCCACTAGCTAGCTATAAAGATTTCAACCAGGAAATTCATTCACCAATGACTTTATTGAATCATACATTTTCACTTAAAGTTTGACTACAATTATATGTCAATAATTGTTAAATTCTATTTCTGAAGCAGATGTACCCAATCATCATCAGTGATCTTGAACCTCCAGTAACATCTAAGAAGATTAAATTCAGTGGAATTACTGCCGGATGTGGTAAAAAAAATTGTTTGTGAATTTTACAAATAGAGCATTTCTTGTCACAGTACTTCAGGTGTATAAAAGGATGTATAGCAATTGCAAAAGAATGAACTTGAACAAGGGTGAGGAACTTTTCTGACTGTAAGTCACACAGACTTCTGCAAGTCTATAATAAGCTGCCTGTAAAAAATGCTTTTACTTTCTGATACACAAGATTCTCATAGCAGAAGAAAATACTGTAACCATGCCAAAAAACAATTTTCTATTTTCAGTTAATTTTTATGTAATAAAACTTTACTATAATTCACCTTGTTAACAACATGTCAATTTTTGTTTTGACTTCTGGACAGATAATATTAACAAAATTGTGTTTAGCTATTTTATTAATGATTACAAAGCTGGCCTTTGTGATCTGTTTTATAAAACCACTTTGTTGTCACATCTTTTCAATAAATTATTAGCTTTTTGACATAATTCATTTTCAGATAAATTACTTCCAAACATGCTGTGCTTGATTTAAAGATGTATTTTCAAATTATATTCTTTGAAAATAAGCATATAGCTTTATTATCAACAACTTAAAAAAAATACTTGTATGTGTAATGCATTACAAATATGGTTTTCATTTTGCATTTTTTCAGAATGACTCAATGTTACAGTCATAAAATAATGACAAAAATGCATCAACAATAATGATTAATAAAAATAGAAGCACAATCCAACTATAAACACCTGAATACCCACATATAATTCATGAATTAGTCAACATTACAATTTACTGCAGTATTTTGGGGAAGGTATGTGGTTTCTTTATCATAGTCTCCAGCTCACAATCAGCTGTATATTATCTAAATAGATTTAGAGACTTGTCATATATTTCCAAATGCATATTATTTGTTTATGTAATTTAACATTTAAAAAAATATTTAATTTGTACATAGGCTGTAGGATAAATAATTTATCCATGCTTTAATTTAAGCATTACAACAATATTTTTTATAATATTTAAATGCATACTCAAAGTTTAGTATGTTCATTTTCTTTAAACAGGAATACAGTATTCATCACACACAAAGAAAATAATTAGGACTAAGTATTTGTAGCCAGCCAACAATGATAGTTTTTCTTATAAATTATTTTAAATCTAACTATTGTTAGATGAGACATTTAATGAGATATAAATGTCATTAGTTAATTTGGATTAAAACTGAGATATTTATCTTGAAAAGGTTAAAATCACTTTCTATAATCTTAAAAACAGAAAAACTTTGCATCCTCAAACTGGGAATTTTGATGTATATACAGATCTACAAAAATGTGGACTCTGACCTCAATCAGTCTTCTAATGCTCCAATTTCTAAAAAAACAAAGAGAATATAAAAAACTGCAGTAACTGTCATGGAATATCATTCTTATTTCATCACAATAAAAATATACTCACAGATTTTATTAGATATGTTGCTTCCAGTCATTGTTGTGTGGTTTCAAGAACCAAAAGACACTAAATACAATTTATGTAATACTTTTATAAATTTGGACAAGCACTTGACTCAATTAATTAAGATGTTTATGACAGTGTTTAAAAATTGCTAGTTATACATCAAAAATTATTTATATTATACAGTTTTTAACTGAAACACAGGCTTGTTATATACGTGTGACTATATATGTAATATATAGGGTATATGAGCACAGACTTTCAGACGACCCATCACTCTCCACTCTATCTAATAACACTGATACACTCAAGCACATATATGCTTATATTGTAGAGATGTCTGCCCATCCTTGCATATGTATTAAACAGATTATGTCCTGTAATGTGAGGTTTAGATTAACCTTAGGTCAACATGGGTGTGACAAGAATCTCGGCCTCAGGGTGGCCTTTGAGCATTTCATCATCAGATTTTCAATTGGATGGACGTTTGAAGAGTTGGAGTGTGTAGTAGATTGGAGCCTGTCCATTAAAGTATGAAGATTGTCTATCTTAATATATATCTGAGCATTTATAGTATATGTGTGTGGGAGATGATAATCTGGACCGACTGATGATTGCTGGTTTAGCATGAAATACGTATATTGGTGATTATTTATCTTTTCAGCATATATGTGCTTGAGTGTATCAGTGTTATTAGATAGAGTGGAGAGTCGTCTGAAAGTCTGTGCTCATATACCCTATATATTATACAATTTTTGTAATACTTCTGGGGGAGGGGGGAGGAGAAAAAGACCAAATAGTTTTTAATGTGATCATTAAGACTTTATTTTTCCAAAATTAAAATGGAAGGTTTTTTTTTTAATTACATAAGATTTTAAAGATGATCAATTTCTATAAATAATCAAAATAAGAGTCATAGATCACATGACCCTATTCTCTTAAGCTTGTAAGTTATAAACAATGAAGATTGCCAATTCCTCAACAAGCTTTGTGATAAATGCTTAGCTAGAGAAAGCATTTAAAATATCTCTGTCAGAACCCCCCCCAACCTTTGACCATGGTTTCGTGCTCTATTTTAATAGTGATATTATCTTTGTGTTGTTTTCGTTTTGTAAGTTTGCCAAAACTATTAAAAAGTTTCTTCTTAAAGAGCTTATGATTATATAAAACATTTAGCATGAACTAAAATATATTCCTTCTGTTGTGTCCAATAATTTGTTGTGTGATCTTGCAAACATATTTTTGTTTTTGGGAATCATTTACTTTTGCTACTTCTTGCTAAAAATCACAATTTTTTTTAGTTAAATAGTTTGATTAATTAAAGTAATAGTTTCTACAAATCAGTATTCAGTTTAGAATCTTTGTTGGAACATGAGAAGTATGTGCAAAATAATTAGTTTTATTATATATATAAAAAGTAAATGCATTATTTCACCTTGGTTTACTCAATATTTGTTTTATGTAAATTTAATAGAATATGAAAACTAATCAAATAAGGCCATAGAAATAACATTTTTAAAAATGTTCACAAAAAATACATGTCACAGAAGCGTTTAAGTAATGTTCAAAATACTTTGCAACCTGGTTCTATAAGAAATTGGATTATGCCATATAGGTTTTATCGGAGATACTTTGGAAATCCATAATCCAAAATTCACTTACAATTTCATTCAATAATTAATTAACATGGTTTGCTATCAATTTTCTAAAAATAAAATTCACATGTGGTTAAATCCTTAATTTTACTTTTTCAAATTCAAATTTTACTTTTATATATGAAAGATGACTCTTAGAATTTTGTGAATACTTTTGTTTGTTAAATTGAAGAAGCATTGTTATGTCCAAATGAAAGAAATCATATGCAGTATGTTTGTTTGTCTGTTATTCCAAATTTCACTTACACTGCTTTTATTTTCTTTCTTTCCCCTATTGGGATATATATATATATACACACATACATAAGAGGGTACCCAAAAAACTGGGGTTTTGTAATAAAAATTGTGTATTTTAGATGTTACAAATTGAATCGCCTTTAAAGTATTGACTACTTGAGGCAATGCACTGGTCTAAATGGGTTTTCCATTTTTCAAAGTAGTTCTGAAATTGTTGCAAAGTAATGCCTTTTAACACCTTCATTGTTTTTTTTTTCCACCCTTTCCAAATTCACAAAACTTTTTCTTTTGAGGCATTTTTTCATTTGGGGGAATTAAAAGAAGCCACATGAAGTGAGATCATGTGAATATGGTTGATGGATAAACTGGCTAATGCTGTTTTTAATTAAAAATTGTTTCACACTCAAGACTTTGTGTATTGACACATTGTCATGGTAACTCTTGCACTTCCCACAAAGTGTGACATTTTCATTTTATCACATTATTCAAATGTTTCAGAATTTTCAGGTAAACTACCTGATTATAAATTCTGAGTGAACAATGAATGCCACTTGCATAAAAAAAATCAGTATTGTCTTGACATTGGACTTCATTCTCTAAGCTTTTTTGGGAAGTGGTTAATTTGACACTTCCATTAAAACCATTTGTAAACTTATGTTTTATTAGAGCAGCTTGCTTGTATGCTGTTTCAAGCACTATAACTGTTTCCTTATCATTTTCCCTAATAAAAAACAGAATTTTACATTATCCAACTTTTTGATCAACACAAAAATCAACAAATAAATGAAACACATTTAACAAAAACATTTATTATGCAACACCATTACTTCACTTGATGACAATGGTCAGTAGCTGATACAGGGTAGAAAAAGAGGAAGCTACCAGTGGAAGCATGTACTACAATATACTTGCCCTTCAAAGAATAATTCCAATTTTTGGGTACTCCTAATATATGTACACACATATTAAAATGATATTCTCAGGTGATGGTATGGGTAAATAAATAATTTAATAATAATAAATATATACATATATTTACTGGTTTTTCTACTAAAATAAATAATTATAATAAAATTAATAAAAAAGAAATAGTTTACTTGTGGTTTTCTTGAACAAAAAAAAAAAAAGAGTTAAACAAAAATAAAAAAAACAAAGAAAAATTAAATAATATGTAAAATGTCTAAATGAAAACACAAAAAGCTGCAATAAAAGGTTTAAATATATATATGCTAGCTACCTCACAAATTCACTCACATTAATAGAAAAGTACAAATTTTTTAAAAACAATCAAGGACCCTAAAGCAACCCCCCCTCCCAAAGAAAGAAAACTGTGCAAAGTTCATTAAGATTGGTGTAATATCTTAAATGGCAACCATCTTTCAAATATATATCCGTACAATAAATAAACATATAATAGATAAAAAGAAACAATAAATGCATAATATTCCTGTATTTTTTGTTTTAGAGCTCTAGTATTTATTTTAAAAGAATATAATACAGCTGATAATTAAAATATGTAAGTAATATTTACATGAAATAATATTATGAGTTATCAACAGCATTTAAAAATAACTATTGTCACAATTTGTATAAACAATGTTGTATGTCAAATAAAATCCTTTTAATTTGAGTAATTTAAATTTTAATACTCTCTAAAAAAAGATATATTTATTAAATTCCAGATTTACCATACTTGCATGTTAAAATTTCAGAGCCACTTTAAAACTTAATTTATCACATGAGAAATGTATTTAAAATGAAATTCCAAAAGTTAATTAAATTCAATAGTCTAACTGATCATAAAGGACAATACTGTTCCCATGACATATATTTATATATGCCTTGCACAGTTTCTGCAATTGATAGAGCATCCAACTTGGAATCAGGAGGTCTCAGAAACAATTCTGGTGTTCGCAGATCTGGTGCTCAAACCTCTTATAAACTTCTGTGCAATAAAGCAATATGCTTTTTTTAAAAATATATTTTCATAAAATTTCCCTGTAAATGATTAAGATTTTGATGCATTTTTATATTGTAAATAATAATACAGGAATTATCCACAACAGTATTGCAAAAATATAACTTTTTATTATGAAATTACAAGTGAAAAATTAAATACATGATTCAAACAAAATTTAATTAATTTAAAATATATCTATGCAATAAAATTTAACTCCATTTCTGTTTCTCTGAAAATAGATAAATGAATTAAATTTCATTTGTACCACATCCGCATGTTGAAATTTCTGAGCCATTTAAAATTTTAAGTTTATCACATGAGAAATCAATTTAAAACGAAATGCTAAAAGTCAATCAAATGCAGTAGTTTAAATGATCTTAAAATGACAATGCTGTTCTTCTAGTAATATATTTACACAATATTTCCCTGCAAATGTTTGCAATTTCAATGCATTTTTACATTGTAAATAAAATTCCACGAGTTATCAACAATGGTATTCCAAAAAATATAATTTTTTACTATAAAATTTTAACATGGTGATATATTTTCCACATTCCACTTGCAAATAAAAAATTAGATACAGGATCACAGGCCACAACATCTATTAGTGTTCCCCTCTTTTAGCATTTTTATGATGTCATTATACATTTTGATACAATTTTATATTGCAAATTACAATATTTTTAAAACAATTAAGTATCATAAATCAAGAATTCATATCCTATAAAAACTCCACACACAAAAAAAATAAATAAAACAAAAAATTATGCAAGATTCACCAAAATTGATGCAATATTTGTTGAGTTATAAAGTAATAAAAAAACAAATTTTCACATTTATATTAAAAAACATATTATTAATTATGGATTATTATTAATTAAACTTGTTTTTGTTAATTATTTTTCTAACAAAGTAAAAATAATGCTAAAGAATAGTATAGAAAAAAAGGAAATAAGCATTGTTAGCTGAGAGGTCAGTGCAGCAGCCTTTCAAGCAAGCAGTTCATCACAGACGGTTGTTGAGGTTTGCCTCCCAGCCAATGCTGTGACATATGGAGAAAAAAAATATTGATGTAGATTTTATCAGAGACTATCCTTCACAATACTGTCAGAGGTTCTTTTATTCAGTAATGATCAATAAGCATTGTTAATGTATATCATGAAAAATAAAACTTAGAACAGATGCACTAATTCAAGTGCTTCTCCTCACATTAAAATAGAGTGATCTGGAATATACAAAAACAAAAAATCCATATAAAAAATAAATCACTGACAAATAAAATGACTTATTTACTTCCTTTTATACTACATTCCAGAGAAAAATTTCAAAAAGTGTTTTATGTTATTGGATATTCATATTCCAATCAGTAACTACTTGGACTATAATAATGAGAAATATTAAGTTTATATATAAAGTCTATTAATATTTATTTTAACATTTGAACAACTTTCATACATATATGTTAAATAGTATAACCATAAAATTATATTTGATCAATATAATATTATTGGATTATTATTTAGCATACTAATGATAAAAGAAAATGCATGCAATGATATATATATATATGCACACACATCCTTAAAAATAAATTATAAAAATTTCATAAAGTATAAGTTTTTCCATTTTTTTGTATATACACCTGGGTCTTGTTTTACGTGATATAGGTTCCTCAGAAAACACGTGCAAAAGAAATTGCACAAAAATAGACATAACTTACCTTGAAAAAGGGGGGGATACAGACTGTGATTTTTCAAAAATCACATAAAAGCAAGGCACCAATGTAAAATTACTTTAAAATTCATGCAAAAAAAAAAAAATAAGGAAATAAAATATGACTAATAAAAAATTTCAAATTTGAAAAAAATTGATACAAGACAAACTTTTTTAAATTATAATATTTAATTTTATTCAAAACAATATATTTTTATGCATAATTTACAGTACAGTAATTCACATTTTTTATACATGTTTTAATTATTATCGCTATTTGCCGATAAACAGGTTTGTTTGCAAACTGGTAAAAAATCAGATTCTTCACAAGAGGAAATACAACTAGCACCAACTTCACTCTCATGTTGTGCTAATAGTTTTCTGGTGACAATCTAATTAGTAATTAATCTTTGAGATAATAATTTTATTAATTGTTTATGAAGCTCACGATATCCAGACATACAACCATTTAGTTCTCATTGGAATTTAAGAGCATGTTTGTGATTAGTGTCATTAATAAAAAATAATTTGCCCTGATTAGAAAGTTGAAGACCTTCTCGAATCATTTTTGCAGTGAAAGGAAAAGGTTCCATTTCTATTTTATTATCTTTTCTACACTGCTGGGAGAAATTTAATTAAAACTAACAACTAAAAATTAAATTTTTATTTTTGTCTTTAATTTTTTAATTTTCAATTCCGTTTAAAAATCAAATTTCGTTTCACATCACATTAATTTCAGGTTGCCTTAAGTAATTTTTAAATTGATAATTACAATTAAAAATCAGATTTTAATTTTTAATTGTCAAATTTAATTGTGCCCACTGCTATTACTCACCTTTTAAAAACAAACTTGCAGACACTAAATGATTAATAATTGATTACATTCTTTTTTAAAAAGCAAAAACAGAATGTGATTTAAAATGCAAAATTAACACACACAATGTTTGAACAAATTTGCATTATAATCTTGTAAAATTTAATGTGTGTACATAAAATGTGGAAATCATGATTTTAATTTCATTATTGCATAAAATCTTACTATTATAAAGCACTGAAAATATTGAAATTATTAAGATGAAAGTCGAATTCCAATAATGTGCTATTACTTTAAATATGATGCAGGTGCGCAAAATTTATTATTTAAAGTAATAGCGCATTATCAGAGTTTGACTTCCAATCTAATACAGTGTCAACGCATAAAAGAAAACTGTATACAAAAATATTAAGAAGAAACATGAATCGCGTAACTTCAAAATCACGTTAAATAAATCTGCATAAAACGAGACCCAGGTGTAGTTATGTATAGCATTGCATTCAGGCATTCAAATTATATAGAAGATATTCAAATCATTTAAGTAGAGGAAATAGTTTAATGAAGAGTTTAAAAAATTAGCAATTCTAACAGATTCCAACGGTTTAGTGATATTGATAATAGTAATCTCACTATAGTTTGACTAATATTATTTATTAAATTTTTTTGTTAATTAATATATGTAAACAATGTTATATTTAAATATGTCAGAGTTTCTAATTCTTTTGGAGTTAAAAACTGAAATATAAGCAGACAGAATAAATAAGAATTTAATGTACTTAATTATACAGTTTAATCAGAAAACTAAATGGGATTGATTATATTTTTAAAACAAAAAAGATGAAGTGTGCCCAATGCATTAAGCTGGAAGATCTGATATCATAAATTTAAACAGAACTCTAAACATAGATAACTCTGATAAACTATTCACATATTTCACTTCTCATATTATTAATTAGGTTTCTAGTTTACCCGATAGAAATACTGACTGCAGGCCCATATCAGATATACAGTCTACCTTCCGATACGATAATAATAATAATAATAATAATAATAATAATAATAATAATAATAATAATAATAATAATAATAATAATATCTTTTTTTTGATGTATTCCTTTTCTTAGTTTTTTTTTTTTTTTACTATTATTTTTCTTAAAATTTATATTAACCCAGATAAAAAGGTTTCTTGTTGATAAAATGTTTTTTTTCTTTAAAAAAAATAAACTCGGAACTCTTTCTACTTTTTTTTTTTAAAAAAATAAATTATTACCTTTGCCTTGATTAGCTTACCTTGAGCAGTTGTTTCAAGAAAGGCAAAGCTTCAAGAGGCCGCTTGTCTTCAGTTATAAGCAAGGCCAAATTGAACAGAGCACTGCGAAAATCTTCTTTGATCTAAAAAAAAGGTTGTATAAAAACACTTTTATATTTAAATATATTATTCTAATCACTAAAGAATAAATACAGTATTTCAAATATTGAAAAATAAAAGAAGGTCATGTGTGAATGAAAACTTAATAGGAACTTAAAAATTGTGTGTGTGTGTATATATATAAAAGTTTCAAAAGATCATTTATAGAAGTATTTTAAAATAGGATTAAATAATTATACTTTCAAAAAAAAAAAAAAACGAATAAACTTTTTAACCCTTAATGTTGTATATTTTTAGGGGAATAATTATATATAAATTCATAAGATATTTAATTAAATGTTAAGAATAGTGTTCTACGTATTCCTTAAGAAGAAAATCATATTCTTTTAAGTCATATAAAATATATAACGAAGCATTACAATTACTGTTCTTTGTAATAAATGTATGGGATACTATATGTCTTATAATGGGAAGTTATGAATTATTTATATTGACAACGAGTGCTACAATTAATATGCAAATCAAGCATTATTTTAAATATTATAAGTCATAGATAATAAGATATGCAAAATTGACTGCAATCATTGGAAAAACACGGTTAAATTAGAAAACAGCACAAAGACATAATTAGGAAAAAATGAAAGTTCTGTGAACAAATTAAAAGACAGTATAGCAGGTGACATATTTGTGTTTTATGGATTGGATGTAAGATTAATGCAAAACTTATCTTTAAATTTTTGTCTTTATCTCTTTATTTTTTCTTAATTTCCAGAGTTAAAATATCTATTAGTCAGGCGTTGTTAGCCGAGAGGTCATCGCAGCCGCCTTGCAAGCAAAAAGTTGGTTGCAGACGGTTGTGGGTTCGCGTCTCAGCAGATGCTATGACATATGAAAAAAAAATCTATTAATGATGAGTAAATAGATATCTTTATTTTCTCAAACAAATCAAATAAAGTAACAAGCAATTATTCAAATTATATCTGATATCCAGGAATAAAGATTGTATATTTTAAAACTTGTGAAATATATATTTTTGCTATCCTTATGAATTGTTTAGTCACTTGTTTTAAAAAAAAAATCTGAAAAGATAGTTGGTTCAGATTTGGGAGACAATAGTTGTTGTTTTTTTGAAGATATAAAAGAACTTTATAATTATTAATTACACAAATAGAAAGCAATAAAACAATTCATTAAAATACAATTGAAACATAATTATCTACAAATTATAAATTTTTTTAAAAATATTTAAAATAAAAACTTATTAATATCTTCATTTTATAAAACATTTTGCTGGGTTAACAAGGAGTAAATAACATTAGTGAGTAATTATTTTCTAATTGTCCATTAATTTCTTTTTAGAATTATTAAAGCACAATCTATAGTTTTTATAGAAGGATCTAGTTGCAGAGTAGTTAGTACATCTGCCTCTCATACTTACCATCTGGGGTTTAAATCTAGAAAAGGTGAAATTTTTTCAGGTAACAAAGCAGACTTAAGATTTTCTTTCAGATAATCATCATATAATCAACCTATTTAAACAGTATAGGTTAACAAATAAGTATTTATTTATTACCGTATTATTAATTATAGTGTAAAGATCTTGGATTAATCTGGTTTAGTCATATGAGTGCTGATGCAATGACTGTATAAGTAAGTAATTCATATGTTCTTCAACACTAATGGGAGAGATTTTTTTTACTCTGTATGCTAAGCCAGCAGTTCAGCCTTACAATTTTTATAACTAATACTCTTTATCAAAAATTCTAGAATGGATGCTTATTTAAATTATTAGCATTATTTTCTATAATAAATATTTCATTATAATTTAAGATTTCAAATAATATTAACTTCAAAAAATCTTATTATTCTATAATAGCAGCATGTAACTACCTACTTTTCAATATGTAAATAACCTATTTATTCAGTATACTGAATGGGATTTGAACTTAGGATTGTCAATCTATATTCATCCTCCACTTCATCTCAAACAACTGATACACATGACCGTATAGATGTGAAAAAGATAAATGATCCCCAATGTATATGTTTTGTGTAGAACCAGCACTCTTCAGTTGAGCCAGATCATAATTTTCTAAATTCAGTGCTCAGCTTATATTAAGATAACAATTCTTTAAAATTTAATGAACAGCCTTCAATCTTCTCATCCTTCCAACAATTTAACCATCATTTTATTGAAAAATCAACAATGAAATACTCAAAGCCCTTGGCAAATTTGATATTGTAATCACATCCATGTAGACATTAAGTCAATTGAATTCCTCATATTATCAGATAATTATGTATTCATTTATATTAACAGAAGGAGGATTATACTATGATATAATCTATTTTCAAGGTGATATGTAATTAACCTATTTATACTGAATAGTTTACTATAGTAAATAGAAGGATTTGAACTTAGGATTTTCAATCTATATTCATCCTCCACTCTATCTCAAACAAGCAATGCACATGACCACACACATGTAAAAAAGATAAAGAATTACTATCTTAATATAATATATGTGTGGGAGATTATGATCTAGCCCAACTGAAGAGTGTTGGTTCTGCACAAAATACATATATTGTAGATCATTTATCCTCTGTCACATGTGTGTGTGGTCAAGTGTATCAGTTGTCTGAGATGGATTGCAGGATGAATATAGACTGAAAATCTGAAGTTTAAATCCCTCTATTTGCTATAGTAAACATTCAGTATACTAAAGGAATAGGTTAATTACATATTACTTTGGAAATTGGTTACATCATAATATAAGTCCAGCCCATCCTTCTTCTATTAATATAAATCAACACATAATGGTCTAATAATATGAAGGGTTAGAGTGATGTAATGCCTATACAACTGTAGCAATAATATCAAATTCACCAAGGGCTTTGAGCATTCATCATTGGTTTTTCAATGAAATGGATGGTTGAATTATTGAAAGAGTGAAAAGACAAGCCTGTCCATTAAAATTTAAGTAATTGCTATCTTAATATAAGTTGAGCACTGGTTGTATGGTCCAACTGATGAGTGCTGGTTCTGCATGAAATACATATATTAAAGATCATTTATCTTTTCCACATGTGCATTGGTTGTTTGAGATGAGTGAAGGATGAATATAGACTGAAAATTCTAGGTTCAAATCCCTTTATTTAATTTGCTATTTTATTAATATTATTTAAAATTATTTTAACTGTACTGCTCATGAAAATGAAAGTTTTTATGTTTTATTTTTGGGATTACACTAATTCATAATACAGCTCGTGACATAACAGAAAAAGCTATTTATTTTTAACAGTTTCTTTAAAAATATTATTACAAAGTTAACTTCATTTTTATCTATTATTTATAAATTTCAGAAACATTATGGTAGTATGCACATGCAATAGTAAAACTTTTAAACATTAATATATATTTATAAATATTTTTTAAATATATATATATATATTTATAAATATTTTCATTGAAACACAGACGTCAAGAAAAAAAAAACATTTACTTTTTCCCTTTAATTTTGGCAACATTTCTCAACATTACCGAATGTTTTAACTGTGGATTCAAACAAAAAACATGGAAATGAGTGAAAAATCTAATTTCTGACTACCAGCCATCAGACCTTTAATTTACTTTGAAGCTACATGGAAGCAGCCAAGAAGCAAAAAGCTGCTTATTCATCCAGAATGTTTGTTCGGTAGAAGAGTAAGATTAAAGGCAGTGAAGAGGAAACTGTTAGTTTCCTCTAGGATAAGCAAGAGTGATTTGAAATAAAATAATAATAAAAAACAAGCTAAAACAAACTATGGACTGTTTATGTAAAAGGTGCTAAAAATTATCATTAAATATTATTAATATTTTTGAATCCCACTTATTTAAAAAATAGTTTAAAAATTGATTTTTCCCTCCTCTTAAACAGCTCATTAAAAATCAATATTCACAACGCTTGATGCTTTGAGAAAGAGGTTATAATGAAGAGTTTAGGATCATATGAGATGAAGTGAAATGATGCAGAAGAATAATGGTGGAAAATAGCGAGGAGGGATTTTAAAAGTTAGTGTATAATAATACTAATAAAAAAATCTAACTGCTAGAAGGGAAAAAAATACAGAATTAGAAAAAGCACTTCATAGATTTAAAATAGTCTAACAAATTGGTAAACAACAAATAAAAGACTGATTATATATACCAGGGGTGGCCAACTTTTGAGTTCATAGATCTGCTTTTTATTTTTAAAATGTGTTGCGATGGACTTGTTGTCATAGGCGTAATCTAAGTGGAGGAAGGTATGAAATACATACTATTTTTATATATCAATCTATGTAAAAAATAACAATTATTTAATGGTCCAAAAACTCTTGGCCGTGAGGAATTAAAGCAACATAAGTAATTATTAACAATATTTATTAATTCAAATTAGCTACATTAAGTCAAGATTAAAAATATTACTTTCAAAAATGATACGACTTAGTGGACTTCACCTATCTAGAATTGAAAAAAAATTTAGAACAAAAACAAAAATAACAAAAAATCTTGACTTAATTTGTTTCACTTGTAACCCAACGACTCTTGCCAGACTGGTCTCGCGAACGACTTGTTGGCCACCCCTGATATATACTATATAAAAAAGACTAATATTTCAATGTAGGGAAAATGATCTTTTATATTTAAAAATTAAAAAGGATTTTAATAATTACCATTCTTTAAAAAAAAAATAGAATTAAATATATATATACATAAACATACACAATTACATATATATATATATATATTCAATTATTCAAGATATGTAAATGAAACTTATTATAAGGAAGAAAAAACTTCAAATACTATTGCATATTTCTGTATTTACAATAATTAATTTAAAGTCTAGGAAATTAAAATACTAAAATAAATTGTATTAAGAGGGGAGAAGAAACGGCAAAGTACCAATGGTGATAATCAAATGTTATCATTTCATCAAATAGACTGTTGCCTAGTTACTCCATCTGCCTTCGAGTGGAGAACTTAACATACATACAATTAATAAAAAGAATTTATTTCTTTAGAGCTAATTAATATATATATATATATATTTTAAAAGATAATACAGAAAATTTCTAATGATTTCTACCATAAATAAATAAGAATTTAAGCATATGTTGGTTATGTAATCACTTTATATTTCATTCAGCATTACATTTCCATTATATTAACTCACATACGCAAAAACGTATAATTTTTTTGCGTATGTATGTTTATTGCAAGCAAGTATATTTATAATTACATTTTCATTATATATTATTTAGCTTATTTTTTTTTTTTTTACCGCTTAACTATCAATAAGATATTATAAAAGAATCTGCACAAATTTCGACTAGGAAATAGGTTCATCGGTGTCTCTTTTAATTTTTTAATTCTGCAACTATAGGCATAGTTTTGAAAAATACTAAATATGTAGATCACAGTTTTGCCCCCCCTATGTAGACCAGGGTTTGATTAATTTCATTTATGCAGCAGATAAATACATTGTCCATGGATTGACCTGAATATATTGATGAAATTCCAGTTGCACTTTTAAAAATTCAAATCTAGTTGGTTTATTGTCGGATCTGGAAAAAAATGTTTAGAACATCATAATAATTCAATTTTTCACCATAATTCTTTTATTGTATGTTCTTGGCTAAACATCCAAAAATAGAATCATGATCTGAGATGAATCATAGATGTTGAAATTATATTCTGAGTTATTGGTGAATCCAATCTATCTAACAGCTTTTTACACATTAAAAAAAAATCAACTTATCTTCTGATATCTGGAAGAAATATATGTGAAAGAACAGGAAATGACTGCAAAGGAGTAGTCTTAAGTATATACATAATTTTTCTCATGGTAATATCTTATTGAATATGCAGAAGTTTACTGTATGAACTGTTTCTCCAAATAAAATCACACTATTATCAGCAGTACTCTAGAAAGGTGTCCATAGAATATTTGCTTTGCAACTCTGAATAGTGCCAGCTGACTGACATTCCGAGGAGATTATTCCTAGAAGTTAATTTTGATCTAACTTTTAACTTTATGTAAATAAGGAATTAAGTTAAAGTGCAAGATTATTCCCAGATATCATGGAGTAATATTAGGTTTCAATCCTTAGGATTAAGACTCCAGTTTTTAAAATATTTCTAATCTTGCTTTATCCTTTTGGAGAGACATTTTTATTTTAAGACAGAATCTATTTTGAGAAGTCAAAGCAATATCACCAGCATAAATGAATTCCCTGCAATTTGTTTTAGTAAGATTACTGAAGAATATTTTAAATGTAAATGAAAGAAATTTATTCTTATGAAAAACCATTTTTTTAAATTCATTTGCATCATACTATGCATCAAACATTATGGTAATGATACAAATTAATATACTCTGGTCTTATCTATTTAATGTATTATCTCAACCTTTAACTATAGGCAATCTATCTGTTACTTGGTTCATTTATTGCTTCTTGCTGAGCCATTCTGCACTCAAAAAAAATCTATATATAACTTATATAATTATCCAGTTTAATATATATATATATATATATATATATTAAACTGGATAATTATATAAGTTATATATAGATACAAATCAGTATATATATATATATATATATATATACTGATTTGTTTTTAAAGCACTTTTGCCTATTCACTGAAACATATTTACCAAACCATCATGTCTAATTAATTAATTTTCTCTTAGTCATGACTTTTAGCATCTAACCCCAAGATTTCTATTTTGTAATAAGACATTTCTTTAATATTAATATCAATGATTTTATTGTTTACAATATTGTTTTTATCAAAACATATTTTTTTGAGTATTGTAAGTTATATCTGTAGTCACTCATTAACTCAAACAGATGAACTGCCAATTACATAATAGATTATTATAATATTCACAGATTATTCATATGAGATGTTATAATCTTTATCATTATCATCAATAACTGACAATATCCACCATGAAATAGAATTTTTTCAATATTTTTAAAAAGTTTTTCTATATTATAGGCATTTATTTTTTTCTCATTTCAAAATTTGTGTTTAAGGATAAAGTGTTTTTTAATGTCCAAATGAAAAATGCCTTAGTTCATCAATTACTATTTTTTCTTTCTGTCTTTCTACATGATATAAGCCTTTAAGTCTATTAATCTTCATCTTCACAATTATATTAGAGATGCCAATTTGAGTTTATTCTTTTATATCTTTTCTATTTCTTTCAGTAGAGATTTTGGTTATTGACAAGTACTGTGCCCAGATTTCAGATGTATTTTATAGGTGGCAGAATTGTGGAATGGTCTTAAGTATGAAGGTCAAACGTGAATAACAAATAAAATGTTTGCCTTATTGGATGGAATATTGGTTTCTCAAAGAGGTTGAGTACTGTTTTTTTTCTTTTAGTTTGTTATAGTAGGGATTCATGTTGTTAGTCATCTCCCTATAGTGTTTTCCTGAAGGTTTGTGATGATTGTGTCTAACTTGTATTTTTATATTGGACTATTTCCATCATCTAATATGAGTATTGAATGTCTTTAGAAAATTTATTTAAATATTCTAAATACATTCAACTGTTAGTAATAGCATATCTAACAGGTTAGTATTTGCACAATGTTTCTCCTCTCTTTTTCAGGTATTGCTGGCCTAACCAGTGACAGTACTAACATGAAATTTGAACCTGAACCCTTAGATTCTTGAATATCGAATTTTAAGGTAGTGCTCTAACATAAAAATACAAGATTTCCCTGTAGTAATTGGGACAATGGTATTATATGTTTGTGCAATCCCATTTTCATTACTTTAACTATAAGTGCAGCATCTTTGACTACAATTCTTTTTTCCATTTTTTTTAGCTCAAGCTTCAATAGGATTTCTTTCAAGACAGCACAATCACTCATAACTCAATGTGGAACTGGATTTAAAACAGGAGTTTCAATTGATAAAGATTATATGTTTAGGTAGACCTATTTAAAAATTCCCTTCTCTATCATAGAAGTGAAAGAGATCTAGAAAAAATGGTCAAAAATGGTCTATTTCATACAGATAGACTAATTTGATTTTTGTACTTGACAGATTACTCATTAAAATTATAAATATATTACTATTATCAGAAGAGTCTGAATACAGATCATCACAAATCCTAGGTAAAGAAGTCAAGTAAGTTATTTAAAACATCATCGTAATCTACATGATGCCTTTTTCTAGGAAATGTTTCAGATGCTTTAGCAAAATTAATGTCTCCCTGTAAATACCAGCGAAAAACATGACAAATCTTTTCTTCCCAAATTTTACATTGTAAATGTTTCATAGTATTATTAATAAATACAGACCTCCTAAGAAAGATTTCAGGACCCTCAATTTGCTGTAATTTATTCACAGGTATTTTTAAAATATCATCTTTCTTCTTTCCACTTTAAACATTGATTCTATAACAAGGAATGTTTTTTAAATAATTCAAAGCACATATTTCCATTAGAAAAAGTGTCTAGACTCCACTGAAATAATTAGAATCTGCAATGGTTTTATTATTGTTCTCCATTTCCTGCTGATGTTGCTGGGGTGAGGTGACCACATTAACATTGAAGACTGATAAACTTGAACAACTACACCAGTCATCAAATAAATGGGTCCAGAAATCAAAATCATCCATTGGTGATTCCAATAACATACACAGCATGGTTGTGTAGTAAGGATTAGACATGAGAAAAGAGCAGCTGATTATATTTTGGTCATATTCTTTCAAACATTCTTGCAGGTTCAACATAAACACACTGTAAATACATGCTCTTGCAATTTTTATTTATTAAAACCTACTGAAATATTATAAGTTATAATATTGCAATACTCAAAATGCATAAATTGTAATGCACTTTAATTTTATTCTAGATGTTAAAAGTTTTGCATAGATATAGTTGATGATGATGTGAACTTTTAGCACCATGGCAAACATGATTCTGAGAATTCAGGGTAGAAGATTTCAAAAATGATCACAATCACTCTTCTACAATGATGTTGGTAGTTCATATGAAGATAAAAACAGTAATTATATATGTTCTATTATTATTGGAGAAGCTCACATGACCAATTGGGTTCATAGCATTTGTCTCAAGTTTAACCATGTGAGTTTAGAGCAGTCAAATAGATGTTCAAAATATAATTTTACTGTCAAAAAATAGACCAAATTTTTCCAATTTTCCAACTTAGTAAACTTATTCTCAAGCATAAACAATGCATGGAAGAAAAAAATTAAAATGAAGACAATAAGTAGCCATGGTCTGTCCAAGGTTCAGGAGTTCATAGTTTAAGAGACAGATAATTTAAAACTTTCTGAAGTTAAATTCATACTAGAAATATTAGGTAAAAAAAAAAACAGCAATTAGAAGCTTATTATAAAGCTACACAAACCAAATTTTAAAAGAATTTTTACAAATAAGGCTTCATAAACAAAAGCAACTTGACCAATTAACATGAGAAATTAAATTGTTAAATGAAGATGTATGAACAATAGATGATTAATAAAATCTCATAAATCTTCAATGGGAAATTTATTACTAAATGAAAGTCAATTAGAACTAGTTTCTAATGAACAAGCTTCTGGCAGTACAATGCAACATGGAATTAAGCAATAGTTATTATACATAACAACTGCTGATCACCAAAAAAGAATGCATCTTCATTTTAAGATTTAGAACAATATTATTTTACAACAAGGACTAAAGAACACAGTGAATGTGGCTCCCATAATGGTTTAGAAGAATTTCTTTCAAAATTTAAAAGGTTTAGCAGTATGAGGTATTTGAAAACTTAGTTATGCTAGTGATGCAAGAAGCAATAGATAACGACAAGTTTTTTAGAAAGGCATATCAATTAGTAAAAGCTGTAAAATCTAATTTAATAATCTCTAAGCAGGCAATTCCTTACTGTATCAAAGGGGTTAATGTATTAAAACATGGCAATAGTATCAGGGTCTATCAATGCTATATTTAAAGAACTCAGGGAAAAATATTTATTCTTTGCTATCATTAAAAAATCAAATTTTTCTTCTTAGTAGTTTTAATGAATATATTATTATACACAACAGACTTTGGCTAAAATTGTTGGATATAACAATATTAGTGCCTTAAATTCAAATGCTCTATTGTTATTGAATTTTTGCACAATGTATGGATTAACTATCACAAGAACTTTGCTTAGAAAAAAAAATCATTATAAAAGCATGGAAGCAACAATACTTGAAACAAAAGTCATTTCATAAAGTACATTACAGTTAGAAGTCAAAAGACAAGAAAAGTGAATTTTACTTAAACACTTCCAAGTGCAGACTATTGTATGGATCATACAATTAAAAAAATAGTAGCATTAAAAATAGCTCTTAATCCAAACATATTACAAAAATTATGTTCATTCATAGAAATATTTATTATTTATACATACTAAATTTCAATTGATATTAACAGTAAAATTGTAATTCTCTTAAGAGTGTGTTATGAATATTGTACCAGTCGAAAAACCCACCACCTGAACGCAAGTCGGATCCAAACTTAGCTGAACCAAAACTGAATTCAAACGCAACTCAGCAGCTCAGATTAGTAGAAATCTAAATCGACGGCACAGTGCTATGCGCCAAGAAACTAGCTCAATGGTTGGTGAGGATCAGAGACCCCTGAACTGACACTAATATTGGATAATCAATTAACTAAGATAATTTTAAATCGAATCATATGTATATATTCGAGTTGCCAACACAGACAGCGAGTATTAACATTAAAATAATTATGAAAGAATTAAGAACTAAGAAACCAAGTGTGTTTAGAAAATATTTAATAATAATAATTTGTTTGGTTTGAATTTTAAATAAAGATTAAATTAATTAATTCTAGTCCTTAAACAAAGTTTATAATTATAATACGAGTGGCGGTCCTTATTATATGCCAATGAATATTACACAATATTTGAAAGTCTATGTCTATGCCCCAAACAAGAAATAAAAGGCAGATAAAGGTATTCATTAGTAAAGAAAATTATTACTCTAATTTTATACGAAAGAATGTGATATTTATTTTCACATTCGCAAATCCATTCATGAAGAGCAAGATACGTATTTTAGGGCATAACTTTAATCTTTATTGGAAAACTTATTTACTGAGAATTTGTTGGACTTTAATTTAAATCACTTCATCACAAATTATGAGCATTAGAGTGGGCTTTACCGGAACAGAGAGGCAACGGTGAAGACGAATTATGAGCTATAAAATAAAATTGAAAGACGATAGCTGGCCGATAATCTAAGTCCTATGGCGGCTTGCATATGACAAGTCTTATGCCCTTTGACTAATATGAACAGGATAGGAAGTGCTTTCTTCCTCAATAATTTTAAATAACAGAAATATTATCACCGACCAGCCTGATGGAGTGGAAGATTGCCCTACATCAGCAACATTCGAAGATGATGATTTGATAGTCATCGTTTGAAAAATAAAACCCAATTATAGAATGCTCTATCAATTTAATCAAAGTCAAACGAGCTGTTAACTAAAATTATTTAAAGTATTTGTAAATCATATTAATTATGCCCCAATCATCATGCCCTTCCTGAATCTTAATAGAAAATAACAAAGTTGAATTAGAATATATTTATTTGATTCCTTTATCGGCCCTTTTGCAAAAAACATTTTAAGATTATATATGAATAAATATACATTGGTGAATACGAGAAAATAGCTGAGGCACAGATTAGAAGCGGAGCTAATAATTTATTATTAGCCAATTATAAAAATAACAAACATTAATAATTTCTTTCGACTTGATGATTGATAGAACTGTATTAATCTAGTTCTAATGGGTGAGAATTAACTATGAGAATTAAGTTTATATTACTTGTGTAAGGCAAAGAAGATGAAGAGAATCATCGAGTCGAAGGATTATTGGCATATAATTAAAAATAACAACATTAATAAATTTACTCAATAAATATACATAATAAAATAAATGAACCACCACATAAGAAAGGAAAGTTAAAGACTAGAGGCTGAGAGAATTACGATATAATAGCATAAATAAAAGTAAGTTTACACAGAGATTATTACATTTATAGAATGAAAAGAGCTCTTAAAGGAAGTGTAAAGTAAAGTTTGGAACTGGCCAGAAAGTTTAAGGTTCATTATGGAAATATATTACCCATTTCTTCCAGGCTGGATCCTTAGGTTACATGTTCGAGTTGGTAAAAAACGTAGGCACCATTTGATTGATTACTTGAACAGCATTTTATTTGATTTTGGCAGTCTGATTTGTCTGGAAAGAATTTAGCAGCTTCATTGAAGATTCTCAAGGGGTTTCAAGCCAGATTCCTGATGTTCTAGCCCTTCACCATAAACAAAACACTATTTAAAACGCTCCAAGTTTACTGCATTTCTCTACAACAAAGATGGATTTTCCTTCTCCGAACTTTTCAGAGCTATATATATTGTCCTCTGATGCCTTCAGGCTAGCGCTTCTTTCATTATCAATGTTTTTAGATTTACTGGTTGTTTTTAGATACATTTCTTCGATAAGGCTTTCAAACTCATTAACTTAAATTCATTTTCTAATTAGAAAATGAATTCTTAAAATCAGAAAATGATTTTAATTAGGAAATCCTTATCTTTTTTTCTAATTAATAAAACTTTAACTGTTGTTTTTGGAAAGGGAAAATCTGAAAGCCTATCCAAAGAATGTAGCTTTTAATCAATAAACTTTAGCAAATTATTTAAAAATAAAATCAAACATTCCCAACACAATGAAACTTTCGAACAATTATATATATTTAAAATTTACAAATATATACACACAATCCACGCAGTTATAATATATAAATTCATGAATAATTCTATCATGAATTTATTAATAGAATTGATCAATTTAAATCTGAAACTAATTAATTTTAATATGCATTTATGAAATAAGTTATTCTTTATGGAAATTAGCATGGATTGAATGTATAAAGCCCCATTGCATCGGAAATTTAAGGTTAGTACTAGGGTTTGAAGTGGGCTTATGGGTAGATGTCATGAAGCTAGGATCAAACTCAGATCCGACTGCTTCAATATGTATAAGTTGATTCTTGGATTAGTGATTTGATTAAAGTATAACATATGGTATTTTATTCTTGGCAGAATAATAAATGAGGAGCTTCATAATAAATATAACTATTTAAAGCATGAATTTCAATATCTGACAAGAAGTCATAAAATGATTAGTGGATTAAAAACTTCAAAGGAAATGCACACATTAATTGCTTGTGGTAATGGTAAATCATTTTTTGATTACTGAAAGTGGCATATGAACCTGAGAAATGAAATCAAATTAAATTTAGCAAAGTTATTCTCATATTTTCATCAACTTTTAAATAATAATACAATAATTAAAATTATGACTTTTTATCTACTCATTAGATTTAGAGAAAGATATCCAGTTTAGTGAAAATGAGAACAGCTTTTTATAATATTAAAAATGGAAAGACTGCAGATCATGGAGAAGTTTTAAAATATGATTGTGATATGTTAGCATCAAAAATATTGGAATATTCTTTTTTAGGAACATATGGACTCATAAAATCATGCTACCAAATCTTAAGGATGCTTGAATTGTGAACAATTTTTAAAAATCAAAGAATGGATAAGATTGCAGTAATTATCATGAAATGTCATTCACTACAACAAGGGTACTTTAAATGACTTTGTTGACCAGTTATAGATAAGTGGTTATTTAGTGACTCAATGTGGTTTTAGAGAATCAAGAAGCACTAAGACATGATTTGTTGCCAGGCAAATGAGATTATGGCATTGTTGAAAATTAGTTGTCCACCAAAATTTATTGTATTTTAATGCTTCTAGATGATAGATAAAAAAATTTGAGGCATTTGAAATGAAAACTAGTTAAATAAAAACATATACTTTCTGCAAAATTGTTTTTGATTTTTATAACATTGGTGTTTTTAAATTTCAATCAATTAAAAAGAGAAACTCCACCTTTTTGGATCATGGATTTTTATTTGTTCAAAAAACAGTCTACAGAATATACATAATGCCTTGAATGTTACAAATAAAGATTTTGGTTTAATAATTAATGAACTACTAAACATCATATGATCACCATCCCTTATGCTAGTACATAACTGTTATTAAACAGGCAAAACTCTCCATACAGTAGTGCCATCCTGTGCCAAATAGAGTAATAGTTAGATGGGGATTTTATGCACAAGCCTTTTAGCATTCATTGATTACTCTGGTTGGCACAGGGTGGCACTACTATATGGAGAGTTTTGCCTGTTTACTAATTAATGATTAAAAAGTTCACATTTCCATCAATTGGTGATGGGAAAACAATCCACAGCCATTTTTAGCTTGGATAGTCATCAGCTAACCAATTTAAATATATCTTGGCAGTGGATTTAGATGCTGAAATGCAGCCCAATTCCAATGTGCTGCTGTTTTTAATAAGTTAAAAGATAGCATATTTCACTATGGAAAATAGCTATTATAAGTAAATTGTCTATACATCATAATGCTGTTATTTAACCTAATTTATTATAAGGAAGACAGATATGGGCATCATGTCAATACAATATAAAGACATTAAAAATTTCATTTAAGAATGCTCTATACATTTTAAAAATATCATGGTAAGATCATAAAAGAAATCAATATATCTTCGAGAGGTCAGACAGCTGTTTTACAAGCAGCCATCCCGGGTTAGTGGGTTTGCTTCCCAGCTGACGCTATGACACATGAGGACAAAAACAAAAACTTTCTGGATGTGATATTTATAGTACTGTGAAATCACATCTTTGTTGGAGTAAACAATGCAAAACTTCATGGGAGATATAGACTTGGTATATGTTATATGGATTAACTCAAAGACATTTTAAAGAAATACAATATTGATTATTTCTATTGGGAAGATAGGACAGAGAAGGAAATACATTGGAGAACTACAATAAGTGTTGAAGTATTTAAAAAAGACTTTTTTTCTGCTGAAAAAAATTAAAAAACAGCATTACAAAATATCAAAGAAACAAAATGGAAAAGCATAATCTATATGGGAATGTGTTTGTGGTTACAGTTTGGTTTGGATAGTTATTGCTAGAGCAGTTTTTTTAGTTTCTTGGAATTGGAATGACACCATACTTCTTTATGAAAAATTGTTATAAATTGGAGGTTAAACATAATTTCTTTCAATATTCCAGTTTTTTATACTAAATTAACATTAATAACAATTTTATATATAACATTGTTCAGCACTTTTATATGATTTAAGCAATACTTGTAGAATTCTTCATAACAGTTATTTATAATCTGTTCACAAATTATTTTTATAACTGTATTAAGGCAAATATATATGTAAGACACAAAATAGATTCTGAACAAAAATGCGTTGTTAGACGAGAGGTAAGCGCAGTTACCTTGCAAGCAAGCAGTTGGTTGCAGACGGTTGTTGCAGGTTCGCCTCCGGCCGATGCTATGACATATGAAAAAAACATATTTATATATCACTTGGATTAAAAATTGTATATATTAATCAATTAATATGAAATTTTAATTTTCTTTTTATTGTAAAAATCATATAGAATTTTCACTAAATGGAAAATGTTGAAGATAACTTTATATTTAAATGATTTTGTAATAACAACCAATAAATTTTAACAATATACCCTCACAATATATATATAATGGTATGCCTATTCTTAAGCCTAAAATAAAAAAAAAGTTTATGTTTGTTATGTTTTTCTTTAAGAGAAGCAACTTATTCATTAATTAATTATTTATAATTTGTTCGCATATGTAATAAGTAAATGATTTATACATTTTTTCAAATGTTTATTTTTTAAAAAACATTCAGAACTATAAATAAATGTTTGAAAAAGAAAAGCTTGTTATAATTTAGGCTTTAATTAATAAAGGGTGAATGATAACAGCCGTGTACGTGAATGTAGGTAAGATTATTAAAAAAAAACCTAAATACCGAAAACTTATATTTATTTTATGAAGATTAAATCATTTATATTTTATTTATCTCCAAAAATTCTAAAACATTAACTTTAAGTGTGTGTACTAATATATCAAAAAGTATATAAAAGTATCACTAATTAACCTATTCTAGAATTCCTATAAGAATCTTATGTGAAATTACAAGACAAGAAAGGACAGCAAAAAAAAAAAAGGATAATATAGAATAAAAGTTTACTTACTTGAAATCCAAATCTGCAGCTGAAAGCATGACACATTTCCTATAGAAATATACAGTTGGTGTTCTAATAACAAAATGCCTTGCTAGCATTTAAATAGAAAATGGGTCAAATGCCCTTCCAATTCCTGCCTATAAGTCTAATATCATGGTTTTACAGAAGTTTGGACATAGATTATAAAAGCATTCTATCAACTTTATTTCAAAATTTTGACAATGAAGTATCTTTCATGAAACTCTAAAAAATTTGGAAAAAAATTTATTCCATTATAAATAAGCCATTTGATCACAATTATATCAGTATTCCTTGAAAGAAGTTGTTTATAATTTAGAAAAACAAATGAAACTTTCGAAAATTACATAATCTTACAAGTTACCGAGACAATTGATTTAGTATGAAGAAATCACTGCTTGAAGGAAATTTATCCATTAAGCTTGTTAAGCTTCATTAATTGTAGGATCTAGAATAAAGAACTTTCATACAAGAACTTTTTTTAAAAAAAGAAGAAACTTTCTCAGAAATAATAAAATTTCACTTATATATATATATTATAACAGGTCTGTTATATGGGACACAATAATATAGTGTGTGTGCATATATATATAAAGTTGAAAGGAAAAGTAGAAATAAACACACAAAAATTTTAATAGATATTTTATACATTTCTGGAATAAAAATAATAAATAATGGGTTAAATAACTCAATTTAAAACAGAATTTTATTATTAATTAAAACATTTAAACAGGTCTAAATAAATTAATATTATTCTGATTTTCATATTTAAAAACAAGCAGAATTTATTATTGAAATCTTTTAATTAAAACTTGTATAAAATATCTATTTTGTAATTAATACTTGTATGCATTTCTATTATCTATTTTTAAAAATTCTTTGTAGATTAAAAATTCCAAAAAGTAGTCTTTAATTAAAAGTCATTTAAAGAGAATTAAAACCAGTAGATCACACCTTTGGTACAATTTTGGACTTGCTTCCAAAAGTATCTTGTAATTAAAAGTGATTTGAAAAGATTAAAATTGATTTTAATCAAGATAAAGATTGGACAGAAAAACCTCTGTTTTCAGTTACTGTGTTTTTATCACCTCCAGATTAAAAAAGGATTAGACAGATTAAAAACAGCCAACATTGTGTTTTTATTACCTCAGATGATTCTATAAAAGTGTTGATAAAAATATCAGTTCAGTCTGGATTGTAGTTTGTGTAAGAGCTTTCCAGAAGAGTCTGGTTTAAATTTTTGAGAAGCAAAAAACCAAATTGACTAGCTACAAGTCTAACTAGTAGTTTTTGAAAAAAGAGTTGGCCAATATAGTTGGGCTAATATTTTTACAAGATCTAACTGCAAAGTTAGTAAAAATTATTGAGAAGCATTTGGCAATAAGAATAACTATCTGCAGAGATGTAGCACTCATGAAGATGTAGCTGAAATCAAGACAGGAGGCAGCTGCTGCTGATTCACTATACTGGAGTTTGGAACTTAGAAGGAAGACCCACTTCTGGCTCTAAAGCCTTAAATGTGGACAACACATTGCTGACCTGAAGCTCATCAAATCCTAGACAGAAGGGAACTGATTGAATATCAGCATTTTACTGAATTATACCTTCAGGATTACAACAATCCTGGACTCTACCTGTCTCACCAAGACCAACTCACAAAGAGAAGCACAGATAAATGTATATACAATGGTGAGTAGCATTATATATAATGAGAATAAAATTTTAAATAAGTTTTCTTTGGTAAAAATGACATTTAAAAATCTATATATTTTGAAAGATAACAAGTAAATAATTTGCTTGAATTGAATTAAAATCTAAAAGTAATGATTGATTCATGGACAATTTATTTTGAAAAAAAAAAGACTTCGAAAATCTTTTTTAGATTAATTTAAAAATGAAATTAATTAATTGAGAGTAACCTGCCATAAAAAAACTTTTAAGTTACCTGTCAAAAAAAAATTGATGTTATTTTTGTTTAAAAAGAAGAAAAAAGAAAATACTTTTATTGACTGAAAAAAAAAAAGAAACTAATTAATAAGATTAATTCATATTATCTCTATATTCATAAATACGCATGTATGTGTGAATTTTATGTCTAGTTTTCAAATTGAATTAATTATGAAATATATTTTTAATAATTTTATTATTTTAATAAATTCAAATATGTTCATCTTATATTAAGCCACATGTCTGTGTGCTTATTGGGTTTTAAATAAACCTATATGGAACATATATGTAAATCATAATTTTGTATATTATTTATGTAAATCACTATGTGATATTTTTTATTATTGTATGTTAATCAAAATCAGAAGCTTCTAGTTGTAAAGTTATATTCTAAAGACATTAACTTCATTTTTATATTGTTATTAATAATCTTGAATCCAATTGTTAAAATTGTATTACATCATTTCTTAGTCACCATAACAGTAATAGAACTTGAAGGGGATGTATTTAGTGCTTATGGGCATCAGGATGATGATGATGATTAATAACATTCTGGTTGGTGCTAAGAGTATATTCTTTAAAGCCCATGCACTACATTTTATTTAGTTTGGTCTCTATTAGAAATTAAGTTTATAGTTGTCCAGTACATTAATGATACTAAGTGGCCAGAGCATTGATGATGATCAGCATGTTTTATTGTCCTAGCATTATTGTTTAAATTTTTGATTATGTATTCTGATGAATGAACACTTAGTTGGTGCATCCAAGTTATGTTTAAATAATTTCCCAAGCTTGCAAAGGTCCATTTCTAATCCAGTCACCAGATTGACTGTTGATGTAGTTCAATTGTTGAATCATTCATGATGATGAATGGTTACTTACTTTAAGTATTATTACTCATACTTACTTTGACTTATTATAATGCTGGTTGATTATATCATAGTTGCTCTTAGGAGTAGCTGGATAATGTCACAGAGATCTCAGGATAGAAGAGTATAGGGAAAAGATGGAAATATTATTAAAAGAGGATTGTTTTGAAAGGATTAAGAAGAATGAGGGGGTAGGGAAAAATAAAGAAATAAATAGATTTATAACAGAAATGTATTCAAAAGGAAGCATAGGTGTGAATGATTTAGTAAAATTGAAGAGGATGGATTTTAAAGATGCTGAGATACATGGGATACCAAAAATGCATAAGATTGGGATACCGTTGAGACCAATAATTAATAATATTGATGCATATTATGAAAAATTATCAAAATAGTTATTTACTAAGGTTTTAAAAAAATATGGAAAGAAAGAAAGAGGAAATAATGTTAATAATTCATATGAATTTATAAAAGAATTAAAAGTTTTTTTAGAAAAAAACAATAATGTAAAAAATATATGGTTTGTAGAATTAGATGTGTGTAATATGTATACAAATATAGATCCAAATAAAGCGGTTGAAGTAATTATGGAAATGTATATTAAGGATGATCATAAAAATATTAAAATAGAAAGTCATTTATTATATGACATGTTGAGTGTATGCTGTAAGGATGTTATATTTGTATACAATGGGAAATATTATAAACAGTGTAAAGGTCTGAGTATGGGAAACTGTTTAAGTGGTTTACTGGCATCATTATATATGGATTTTTTTGAAAAAAGATATTTTGGTGATACTAGATACAAACCTATATTTTATGTGAGATATATTGATGATTATTTTTTGGTATTCAATGGGAATGAAAGGAAATCAGAATGTTTTTTAAAATATATTAATTCAATTGAGGAAAACATAAAATTTACAATGGAAAAAGAAATAAATAATTCAATTAATTATATGGATGTTAAAATTAAAAAAAGTTATAAAAAATTATAGAGTAGGGATTGAGACTAGTATTTTTAGAAAAGGTACTTTTTTTATGGATTATTGAGTAATTGGGAATCAGATATTGAATACACACATAGGATTAATATTGTTAATAATAGAATAGTTAGAGGAATTAATCTATGTTCAGAGGAGGGGTTATTTAGGGAGGAAATGGAGTGTATAAAAATGAGGCAATAAAAAATGATTATCCAATTAAGATTATTAATAAATTATGTGGAAAGAAGAATAAAGACAAAATTGAGAGGAAATTGAGAAAAAAGAAAGAAAAAAAGAAGGAATTTATGTATAGTGGGTATAAAGTGTCAAAAAGTACTTTTTTTAAGATTAAAAAGATAATGAGGGATATGAATAAGAAATATGGTAAGGAATGTGGTTTATTGTTGAAACCAGTATATAAAAGGAAATGTAATTTAGGTAATATGATAAGAAATAGGAATGTTGAAAACATGAATGGTATTTATAAAATAGAATGTTTGGATTGTAAAAAAGAGAATAAAGATGTATCATATATTGGTACAACAAAGAACAAATTAGAGACAAGATTGAAACAGCATTTGAGAGATAGGGATTCTAATGTAAATATACATAGTAAGGAAGTTGGACATACAGATTTTAAGATTAAAATGTTGGAGGGAGTTAGATCGTATAAAGAAAGAATGGTAAAAGAGAGTTTATATATAAAAAGATATAAACCTGTTTTAAATAGAATTGGATAAGACATGAATAAAGAATTATTTTTGGAAATAAATTCATTTTTGAAGTATATAAGAAAGAAAAAGGAAATAAGTTTTTTATTGTAACAATTGGTTTTTTGGATAAAAGAAAATGTAAAAAGGGAAAGTTTTTTGAGAAGGGAGTCAAGTAAGTGTGGGGTATGTTTTGTGTTTTTAATTTAATTGATTTTAATGTATTTTATTTATTTTTAAATTTTATGGGGTTTATATGTTTTATATTGTTTTTGATTATTTTTGTTTTTTTGGTTTTTTGGTTTTATTATGTGAAGTTTGTTTATAATGCAACGTTTTTTCTAGATCCTTGAAAATGACTATAGAGTAAAGATAGTCGAAATGTTGGAAATAAGTGGATATATATATACATCAAATAAAGTTTTTGAAAAGAAAAGAAGTGGTTTTAATTATAGAATTATATGGCTATATGTACTGTATATTTTTGAAAAGAAAAAAGGATCGAGTCGTGATTAGAAACAGAAGTAAATGGATATAAAATTATATATATTTTGGATGTTAATTATTACTTTAGCATTTTTTAAATAATATCTCACTTTAACATTTATTTAATACTTTATTACTTTAATATATCACTCATTACTTTAAAAATATTTTACTTAAATATACTTTTTGATAATTTCATTATTTGAAATGTGTACTTGGGAGGAGGAGGATTTTTCCATAACTCCATCTTCATCCCTATTTCCCCATACTGTTACTATATATATTATTATGCATGCATATCTTTCTTTGTTTTAGAGTTTCGGAGATAAAAGATTTGCTGATCAGGTAAAATAATTTTAGTATTTTATTTCTATATTTATATGCACATAAGAGTACCATGCATCAATGTTTAGATGGTTAGCACACATTATATTATTTATGTTTTTAATGATGAGAATGAACTAAAAGATCTCATCATTGCCATATAAATTAAATGTTTAGGATTATAATACCCTTTTGCCTATTCAAAGATTTATTTGAATTTTATAAAAACTTTAATGTAACATTTATTTGTAAAACTAATTGTATCAGCTTCATAATTTAATATTATAATTTGATTGGAGCCATTTGTTTATTAATATTTATTAGCGATGCAAATGAAATTGCACATAATCAGTTCATATTAATTATTTTATTTATTCATTCACATCAATTCATCACCATATTATTATTTTAAGCCCTAGAGTCCAGGTAATGCAATTTTAGTAATATTTTATTTCTATATTTACATACAGTACCATGCATGAATGTTTAAATAGTTAGCACACATTATATTATTTATGTTTTAACTGATGAGAGTAAACTAAAAGATCTCATTGTTGTACATAAATTAAATGTTTAGGATTATAATATCCTTTTTCCTGTTATATTTATCTAAAGATTTATTTGAATTTCATAAAAGATTAATGTAACATTTATTTGTAAAATTATTTATAACAGCTTCATAATTGAATGTTATAATTTGATTGGGGCTGTTTGTTATGTAAATAAAATTGGATGATTTTTACATAATCAGTTTGGATTAATTATTTCATTTATTCTCTCACATCAATTCACAGTCAATTATTATTATTTTAAGTTCTGAGATCATTAATCTTTTATTATTTTAAATATATTTAAAGTTAAGAAAATTACCCTTTGACTTTAAAAATATGTTGTTGCAGAGCCTTGTTTTTGGTTTATATTTACCAAGAATGTCAATGATCTTATAATTAGTAATTTCATTCAATCAAATTTAAATAAAATCTCAACATATAAATCCATATTATAAAAAATTGGCACCTAAACCCAAAGGGTATCCCTTTTGGTCATATGTATCATTACAATATATATTATTTCCAGCAGGTTCCATATAATAGCTAAATATATGACATTTCAGTGCAATAACAAGTACTTTCCTCAGATCTTCTTCTTTCTCAAATCATAAGAATGTGTGTGATGAGATTTAAAATTGTTATTTTGTGTCTTTGTTATTTTTTTCTCATCCTCAAATTCTATTGGTTGAGAAGTTTTAAAAAATATTTTTTTCTCCAATAGCCTTTCCCAAATATTGTTAATTTTCTTCAATTCACACTTTTCATTTATGCTCTTAGGTCTTTTAAAAATCTCTATAGCTTTCCTTAGCAATCTCTGATCATATTGTCAATTTTTGCCAGATATGTGTTTTATTAAAATTGTTGTCATGGTTAGTTAACTTAATGTGTGAATAAATGGCTGATAAATAAGATTTTTTTCTAATTGCCAAAATGTGTTGTTCCTTTATTTATATTTACTCTACACTTCAATGGCAATGACATTTTTAGAAAGAACTAAGATACTTTTTGATGACAGAAATTTTCACAAGATATCTATGTTACTAAAGAAATTCTTCTTCATAATGGTTTTGATTACAGGATTATTATTAGGGCATTTTTATATAATAAGAAAAAAGATTTTGATATTTCAAAAATTAAGACTGTTCTGCCATATATAAAAGGAGTAACTGGTAAAATTGGTAATGTTTTAAAGAAAAATAATATCCACCCAATTTATACTACATTTAAAAAAATTAGTGATTTCCATGCCCTGAAGATAAAATTCTTTTGAATTGTCATGGCGTATATGAAATTCTATGTGGAGTTTGTTTACATTCATATATTGGACAAACCAATCATAGAATAAACATAAGAAAGAAAGAACACATGTTGGCAGTTAAAAAAATTGAATTCATCAGTCATTTATTTACACATTAATTTAATTAACCATGACATCAATTTTAATAAAACACATATTCTGGCAAAAATTGAATAATATGACCAGAAATTGCTAAGGAAAGCTATAGAGATTTTTTTAAAGGCCTAAGAGCATAAACAAAAAGTGTGAATAAAAGAAAATTAACAATATTTGGAAAAAGCTATTGGAGGATAAAATATTTTTTAAAACTTCTTAACCAATAGAATTTGAAAATGAGGAGAAAATAACAAAGGAAAAACAATAATGATTTTAAATCTCACCACACATATTTTTATAATTTGAGAAAGATGAAGCTCTGAGGAAAGTAATTGTAATATACTGAAACATCAGATATTTAGCTATATATTTTTATTACATAAAAGCTCCTGGAAATAATACTATGAATTCATCATTTATCTGTAAGAATATTAGAATTAATATATATACACATTGAAACAGCAAGATATGCCCCGCAAATCTTAGTTTCACATTGCCTTCCTTTTACCTATCCTCATACCCTAATTTTATTGTAATGTGTGTCTACTGCATATTTATTGAAAACCTGCCTAAATTTATATTTCTAATAGAGTACTCGTTGGTTTTAAAACAATTAAATTTTTCTTAATAGTTTTATTTTCAAACCATCGAGTATATTTACACATATACTCATACAACAAAAGTAGGTCACATATTTTCATTTACCCACATACTGCGATAGTAGATTTAAAACTTTAAGTAAAAGAATATTTTAAAACTTTAAGCAAAATAGTGTTTTAGTTATAAAGTTGTTGTTTGGATCTGTTTATTTAAGAGATATTATCTTCGTTTTGATTTATATTTTCATTTAATAAAAGATTTGTTACCATTTAATAAAATAATGTCATTTGTAAATATACTTAAACATTAAGATTTTGAGAATAAGTTTTATATTTTAGATTTTATAATTTAGGCCATTTTCTTTTTAAAAAAAAATCAATGAGGATGGGGTAAGAGAATAATAGTGCCTAATTTTAAACTGTTCACACCCATTTCACTAGTGGATTTTTTTGATTAGTTATAAGGTAACAGTTTAGCAAGCAAATTTTAATTAAATAAATTGGATCAGAATATTTGGAAATGTGCTTATAATAAATTTTAATTAAAAGTGCATTCTTCAGTATCTGATCTAATTAATAAATTTTAAGTAATGGATTTCATTACTGCAGTGCAAAAGTGATTGTCTAATGTGGAAGTATAAATAAGGCTGATTTTGTGATAAGAATATATGTTATAGTTATTTAAGAGACAAGTTTTAGACATATTAATATAGATTTTAGTTATATAAAATCAGAGTTATAGGTTTGAAATAAGTTTAAAGTTTAGAATAACAAGTTTAAATAAAGAAAAGAAGAAGTTGGTCAAAGAAATTACCTTATTGGATTCTCGATGAGAAGTGAACTATATCCAGAAATTCCCATGGTTGTCAACTATAGAATGATGGGATAAAAGGCAGTGGACCATCTTCCCTCAGGAATGGCTTTCTCACTGCCATCATTCTCCATCTGAAGTCCTCCTATTTTGCTTAAAATGCCAACTAAACCATCAGAATCTCACTAGCGCCACTGCATATTCCCATAAGAACTTATTATTAAATTTGATTAAATGAATCCCAGTAATGTGCAGTATAGCTTTATCTTAGAATTAGAATCAACATTCACGTGAGCTTCAGTCTTATTAATTTAAGATTCCCTGTTCATGTTTAATTAGTCATTTAAATTGCTTTAATACTTTGCATAGCTCACACATATTTACCTTGTAATATAATAGACACATTGTAATATAAAATAACTCAAGCAAGAAGTGCAAATATTATATATTGATTTATTTTGCTATCAAATCTGGAGGGCATACTTTGTAACTTTATATGTTTCAATAAATAGTGTAGTAATTAAAGTTATTTATCCGGAGTGCAATCTAAGTACATACCCATATTAGATTTATTTTTGGCATAGCTATAAATTATTGTAAGATGAACCTAGGGCTATTTTAATTTTATTATCTCTTGTTTCTCCCTGACTATCGGCACTGGCAAAAAATTATACTATTAGTAGCATCAGATATGTTATCACGTAGATGGCATTGTGGAGCTTAGACTTTGGATTCGAACTTGGGATTTCTAAAAGGCAACCCTTCCTAATGTTGAATTCCATGTCTTGGGTTTAAATTCTGCAGTGTGTTAGCAAGATAGATGAATTTTGACCATTACAACATACAGAAATAAACAAATTCTCAATTGGTTTCTGCACATAAATATAAAATATATAGCATGAAAATGAATTGGTTGGTAAAGATCACACATGCACTAATTTAATTAAAACTAACATCAAAAGAAACTTAAGTAAGTGTTACAAACAACTAATATATTTTTAACTATACACATTTATTCCTAGAGAGCAGAAATATTTATATTTTTGAGATCATAGCAACCAATTTATAACATACATTTAATTTTATATTACATGCAATCACAACTCAATGTAAAGCAATTACTCTTTCAGTTTTTGAAAATATATGTTCAAACTAATCAATGGCAGTACAACATACAAAGAAAGAGTACAAAGAGCTAAAACTATTTTAAATAAAAATTATTTAATTAATAACAATATTTAATTAATAAAATATTTGTAATATATATATATAACAATACACTGTCAAATATATTAGAGTAAATGAAGAAGAATTGACCAGATTTAAAAACATTGTTTTACAAACATTAAATATTGTAAAGACCCATCCTTTTCATCAAAGTGTCATTAAAAAAAAAAATTGGTTTGGCTTTGATATGGGGGTTTATTTATATTTTTTGTTGTTATTTACTTCTTTTATTTTTATTTTTTTTGGTATATGCATTTATTTATGATTTTGGGATTTGAAAATGGCAGTGGTGATATAAACGAATATATATATATATATATACACACATGTATATAGATTTTTACAAATATCTTAGTTTGTATTTAAAATATTTGCATTTAGTGATATCAGTGATTAAAATATTAGCACTTGAATTACTAAATATGTTTGTATGTAATTTTTTTTCTGTGTTATATTTGAAGATCAACAATTATTACAATAATAGCATTGATGTCAATAGAGCATGAAAGAGTAAACTAGCTACTACAGTAACCAGGATTTATTATTATTGACCATCACTATTAGGAGAAAGAAACAAAACTTTGCTGCTGTTTAACTGTTTAATATATATATATATATATATATATATATATATATATACAGTTAAACAGCAGCAATATATATATATATATATATATTGGCATAATCACAATACTCTATTTCATTTGATTTCATTAAAAAATGGCAGAGTAAACAAGAAGCTACGATCTAGAGAATTTTATTCCCTCTGTTTTATACTATCCAATAATTACCATCCATTGGAAGAGAATCAAATTATTAACAAGGATGTCTTTGAATGGAAATTAACCTGAAAATTGAATAGCTATTTTTATCCAGCAAATCAATATAAGTATTACTTAAGCATTTAAAGTAGGTATGTCACTTTCATTTGTTCCACTATGACCTAACCAGGATAAAAGGACACTTCATAAAAATCAACTAAAGTGGTTTATGAATTCACACGTTCATCATTAAAATTGTCACACATATTAATTCAATATATGCCAGAATGAATAAAGACATGTCAAATAATTGTCGATTTTCAAAACAAAAAAAAAGAAGATATTAAATGGTAAATTAATTTGAGCATTTTTTAAAATACACAATTGATTTAAAATTTTACCCATTTATTTATGTAAATTAATTTAAAATTTTGATCAATCAAAATAAATAACAACATGCCAGATATCAGTTAGTATTAAGATTTTCTATTGTTCTTTAATTTATATGTATTATATACATACATTATATAAGTAAATTGGTTTTAAATTTTGATTCATCAACATAAATAATAATATGCAAGATATAATTTGTCATTAAAACTCTCTGTTGTTTTAATTTATATGCATTGTATACGTATGCTGTATACATAGTATACAATGAATGTTTGAAATTAAATTTATTGTCATTTGTTCTCATAAGAATCATTTATAAATATACACATAATATATTGTATTAGTGTTTAATATGTAATATTAATATTTAATATTCTCCTTCAGAAAATAATTCATAACTTCATCATAAGATATGTTAAAAAGATAGATCAGTATGTAGACATTTTATATTTGTATTATATGTGCATATTTCTTCATATGTGAGATTAGTTGTTCTTATATTTTTTATTCACAGAAGTTTAGTATATTAAGAGTTGTGTAATCCAGTGATAAACACTTATTGAATCCTTAGTATAGAAGATATTAAGACTTTTGGACCATAATAGAAGCCCTATTGTAAATAATAAATCTAAGGAGTTAGTATTTGCAGTTTAAAAAGAGGAGTATAATTTTAACAGAAGAGAGTGTTGATAATTTAGTGTAAAAGTTAAATGATTTGACCTTAAAGAATGTATCTATAATTCTGAACTGCTATTTCAAGAAACTATTATGATTTTCATTATTTTTCTATTATTGAATCTTTCTTTATGTTGAACAATAGATGATTCTTATTCAGACACAAATGTCAATCCATGCCTACTGTTAGCAAACATTGTGAATGCGAATGATATTTAAGTAAAATGAAAACTTAGAAAAGAAACAAAAATTGTATGTTGTTTGAATATAACTAGTGCCATCTGAAAATTAAACCATAATCAAAATAAAGAATATACCATTTGTTTTATGTAAAATGACTTGATGATTTATTTGAAATTTATTTATTTATTTTTTTCTTTTCAGTACAAAGATCATCAGGCAATGCTTGAAACTGAGAATTACTTACATAATAATTTTTGTGTTTTGTAAATATTCAATTTTATAGTTACTTGCATAAACCACAACTAATTAATATATTGTTTTGCATATAATTCCCCAGGTTGGATTCAATAAAATTCCTTTTGCTTCCAATTTATATTTTGGTTAGTAATCAAGTCTCACTAGCCATATTATCCCTGATAGTAAATCAATTAAGATCTCTTATCAATGATTAGACCATATTTTACTCATACTAAATTAGAGTTGCTGTCTTCTCATGTACAGATGCAGTCCATTACAATTGCTGCCCAAATCTATGGAGATGTTAAGTAAGAGTTACATAATCCAATCCATTACAATTGATGTCCAATGATTGGACTATTTTAGTTTCCATAGCATATTTTCAATCCATTACAATATATTGATTTTAATATTTAAAACTAATAAAAATAAATTATATCATATCAAATGTTAAGTAATGTAAATTTATTCTTTTATACAAATGTTAATAGTTGTATAAAGTTTACTTTATAAAAAAAAATATATATTTCTATATTATTTTGTTTACAGTCAAAAGAAAAAAAAAAGTTTTTATTTCTCTATGAATTTCTCATAAACAAATTTTAATGTTTTTTTAAAATATACACCACCTTTTTGTATGCATAACTGAAAACTTACTTAAAAAGATATCAATACATTTAAAATTTGGTCTGCCAACAGCTTTGTATTGTTTAAACCACTTAATAACCATGAAATATTTTATTGTCGTATTACTAGGACATGGATTTCTAACATATATACAATTTGAAAAAAAATCATTTGATAAAAATATATTAAATGATTTCAAAATTTATCCTAAACAAACAAACAACATCTTTAAACTTAAATAAAAGCATTAGAAACTAATAGCAGCTGCAGTAAAACAAAACATACTGACTAAACAACTTTATTTGTAAAATTGTCTTTAGGAATAATATAAAATCAAAGATTAGTAGTCTCCATGACTTCACTCACATTAATAGAAAATTACATACATTTTTTAAAACAACTAAGAACCATAAAGCAAAAATTCACAAAAAAAAATCATGTGAGATTGATGCAATATTTGTTGAATTATTATGTATAAGCAAACTTTATATACAGAATAAATGATAAAGGATTACTAGTAAATTATGAACAACACAGCTACCTTTAATTTAAATATATACAAATTATTGGTTTTAGAACCCTAGTATTTATTCTGTTTGTTGACTGAATATCTTTTAATTCTTATTAAAATATTTGAATTATACTATAACATATATTATTGGTACACATGTTTGAATGTAATTCCTTTAACATATTTGTCAAGTTTAAACATGCAGACAAACAATCCTTTAGATACAGTTTTTCTAAATCACTTGCATTTAAAAATAATAGCAGTGTAGGTAATAAATTAAAAATCTTTTATTAAGTGCTTTAATGAATTACTTTAAACAATATTAAACATTATCCATAATATTTTAAATAACCATTATGTTTTTTTATTATATATATATATATTGTACCAGTCAACCACAACCCATCAATTATACACAGAAACTGACTTTGAACCCAGACTGACTCCAGAACTAAATCCGAAACCAAACTGAATTCAAACCCAAACCCTGCGTACAAATGACTGAGGTATAACAGAATCCACGGTACACAGTATTGCCTAAACTAGCTCGGTGGAAAACATAAACAATATAACTCTGGATAATTTATATATATAGTTGTGTGGTGTACTCTCAATGCTGTAAACAATCAATATAATATATATATATTCTTGGGTTGTCACCACAGACAGTAATCAAATGGTGGTAAGATAACTATTTAATGAATAGAGAGGCAGAAATATATTATACAGATATTTAATAATTACTACTGCTATTAAATAATATTCACATACAGTACAGCTAACTTGTTACATACAATATCAATTAGTTTACTTCTAATCTTTAATGGAAAATATTATAATTGACGAACAACATTTCATTGATATTTCTGGGTTGACTTTATAACCATTGTTTCCCATGCCTGGTGTAGACAATATCACAAATGATTTCTTCTCTAAATACAACTCTAGCCTAACTTAAAACGATTGATTTATGTGTTTAATTATATACGAGATATATGAGAGTCAGAGTAAAATAAAACTTCAAATATTTCATCCTTATTAGACTAAATTATTCTTATTAAATTAAAGTAACTTCATTGGTTTTAAAAACAAATCAAACCATCATGTATTACTGTGATGGGGAATAAGCTTATATTTTAAAATATAGAAGTGATGTGACTGGGCGCTATTAGAGATGACTATAATAAATTAAAAGTAATAGTTTGTGGTGTGTTAACAGAAGACTGGGCAGCTTGCACTTTGGCAAGTCTTTACACCCTCAGGTGAGTCTATGGAAGAATTTCTTTCTCTCTTGTTTGAAGTCACAGACGAGGCACCGAATCAAGCTATGGGAAGCGAAAGTAGCACTAAACCAGTAACATCATGTAATGAATGATTGAAGTAAGTTTATAAATATATATAAGACTTCATTTATCCCTCCATAACTTTTCCCATGTAATCGTCTGACAAAGTAATTTAAAACCAAATGGTAAGGCAAAAGATCATATGCTTAACTATTAATCAATCACACTCTGAATCCCATACTCCTTCTGACTGTTCAGATGGTAGTAAATACAATAATGGCTACCTATTATTATTATTATTTCCCCTTTCCCTCGTATAGGAAGATATGCAATCAAATAACTAAAATCGATTTTAAATATTAACTACCCAGTGGCATAGAATAAAACATCATTAATAAACCATAATACATACATCAATATTCCCAACTCGAAACCCAAGGAATCAATTATTTATTCCATACAAAATTTATATTCAATATAATAATCATTATCTAAGTGCAACCTGAAATATCTTTAATCGAGTTGAAAAATATCAAATGCCATTAATTTAAACCGAAATGTATATAATAATAAATAAAATATTTATTACAAGTCATCATAAAATATAAAGGTTTAACAAATTGCTATTTAAAGACTAGAGTAACAGAAATATAAATGGGGGGGGGAGGAAGAAATTTACTGACAGGTTTACTGTAGACATTTTAGCAAAAAAAAACAACAACAAATATTTAACATATTTAGTACAAGATTAAAACATAACCGTAATTAAATAAGAAACCGAAGTTAAAAGAAAGTGAAAAGTTCATGTAAAGTAAATTTACCATTCTTTCTTCGTCCGGATTCTTTCCTTGCGATGGTGATTGTTCAGAACATAGGCGCGCATTTTGATTCTTTATAACGACTTAATGGATTTCAAAATTGAAGATTAGGAAACTGGAACCACAGGCACATGATATTTTGGCAGGCTAGGAAGGTTTAATCGGCAGGACAGAGATCAGCTTTCTGGACTTAGCCCGTCATTATTGAAGTTTACACGGTAACTTCTTAATATGGCACCCCCTAATTTCGCTCTCCAGCACTCTTTTTTTTAGGGTGGCCATGAGAAGAAGAAGAATGCAATGTTCAAAAATGGTCAAAGTCCCCACAGTTCTCTTGATTATTTATTACTTCATTTCGGACTCCGCCTCCTTTGATTTTCTGGCCTCCAGCAATTTTCACTTTCAACTACCCACTCTGTACATTGGAATGTTTTAAGATAATTTCCCTCTATTATGTCACTTACATTTCAACTTATACAAACATTTTGTAGATAACAAGATTCAACAATTTATCTGAAACCCATTTCCAATTAGGAAATGGCTTTATGAATACTCTAACAATCGATTTAATTACTAAACGGTCAAACAATTTTACTCTGTTCGCAAAACAATTAATTAATACATTCCCTTTTGTACAATATAGACAAATCAATGCTTAATGGAATGCAACCTTTGATCAGGGTTTTTAAATAAATCTGTTCAAGTATTTTTTCTATGAATTTGTACATATTTAACTGTTTAAAATAAAGAATTATTTGCGCAATGAAACTTTCTCTCCCTCCTTTTTTTTTTTTTAAATAGTCTTGTATTGATATACAAACTACGCACATACAAACGATATATATATATATCTTATTATTTACAATATTTATACAAGAAATTTTATTCAATTATTTATACAAAACATGAAACAAACAATTTAACTTTACATGGCTTGGATGAACAAAGCCTCATTGCGCAGGAATAACGGTTAGTACCAAATTTGCTATACCAAATTTTGGAAAATCATGAAACTAAGATCGATTCTCCGATCTGTTTCAATATATATATATAAACTTAAAAGTTTGTTTGTTTGTTACTTAATAACTTCACAAATATTGCCATAATTTTCTTAGTACACACAATTTTTTTTCCAGTGAAATAATATATTGATAATTTTCAAATATGATGAAAAATTCCCTAGAGATCACTAGTACAAATTTTCATATTCTGTAGCTACAGCTTTCCTAGAATTAATCCTAATTTCACAATTTTTTTCAAACATTCCATCAAGCAAAAATGCATAGAATATGTAATTCTCCAAAAAGGAAAGAAAAAAAGAAAATCATGCAATATTAATCAAGGTTGGTGCAATGTTTGTTAAGTTCCTTAAGTAAAAACAAACAAACTTTCAAATTTATATATATATATAAGATAGATAGATAATTAACAAAATATATTTAAAATCATTTTAAGATTCTTTTTAGTGAAATATAAAAATATAATAGTTAAATAATTGATTACAAAGCTTTTAGAAATCAGTTATTTTAAGACTTTCATAAAATAGCATAAAGGTATTCCGTTTTTATATTCCCAACACTTCATAATAATAAAAATCAAGTGACACTTGATTTATAATTAAAATTTTTGTTTTGCAATAACAGAACAAATTTAACTTTGTATTTAAATAGTAGCAGTGACCAATGGTAAACAACAATAATCTCTGAAATACACTGTTGCCAAGTTATTTTTATCCATCTTTGAATAATGAATTTAACATGTAGACATTCTGTAGAAATGCTGTTTTTATTTCCATGATTCTCCAATAATACATACATATATAAAAACTGAACTGACTTTGTAAAAAGCAATATACGAATTAATAAGTATATTGCACCATTATTAAATCAGTTCTCAAATTTTAAAAATTAAAAAAGTTTTATTGTAAATAAATAAAGTTAAAAGGATTACCTTTTTTCTAAAAAAAAAAAAACAAAAATAAAAAAGCGAATGCTTCATCAATATTCTAAAACATATACTCTGTCTATACATAATGAAACATTATTTGTCTTGAGAGAATCATAAAAAATCATTCATTTCGAGCAGAACTCACAAACAGAGTTTACTATTAAAATAAAACATAATATATCAATCACAGACACTGCAGGTGAAGTCAGTATTATAATGAAAATCGTTTTAAAAGTTTCATATATATACACACACACAATCTGTAGAATATCTGTGGAAATGATATTAAGATATCAGTGTAAACAGACAGTATTTCAATTGGCATTGGATATCTATTTTATCATTATTCATTTTTTAAATGCTTTTATTTAAGTTTCCCTTTCTATTTGTTTGGGTTGAATCTTATAACTGATTTTTTAACTTGTATTTATGAATGGATTTTCTTCAAATTCTATACATGGATTTGATATCAATGACAGTATAATATTTCAGGATTGTCCAGCCGAACAGTATTGGGAATTAGTTCAATATGTTTTGAGTGATGCCCTTTAGGTAGTTCAGTTATTAACTTAACTTGCATAGCATTTGTGTCATATTACAAATATCAAAAAAATGTTTGCCTAATACTCATTGGGATAAGAATGAAAAAAAAAAAAAATTCAATTACTGTAAATATAGTGACATTTTTAGGTTTATTTTTTAAAAGTATGATCATGAATAACTGTCCTGTTTATAATAAATGATTTTAAACAATTAAAATGAGATAGGGAAGACTTCTTAACAAAAATATTAAAAAACAACAACTTTTATTTAATTTGAAAACTAATGCGTATTGAATAATTTTTGTGGGTGTTTACAGTTTATTAAAATAGAAAAAAAAAGAACATCTAAATTTCTCTTGATTGTATAAATAAACACTAAAAATAATATCTATATTAAAAAAAAAAAGCTTTTATTTAATTTGAGAACTAATTCATTAAAAAGAAAAAAAAATTTTTTTTGCTGGAACACAATTTTAGTGTTATATGTAACTTTAAATAAAAGTGTGGGGGTGTCCATAAATAAATTAATTTAATCAATACAATTTTTTATGGCTTACATTAATTAATTTATGGGCACTCCATGCTTTTACTTAAAGTTACACTAACTACAAAATTTAAAATACAGGCATTCTTCATATACCTGGAACTTAATTGTAAATATAGGGAATTTGAACACAGACTTTCAAGCACTCTTCAACTATCCACAAGCCTTTCCATTAAAGTATGAATATTTGCTATCTTAATATAAACTGAGCACTGATTATATATGTGTGAGGGAGATGATAATCTAGATTAACGGATGAGTACTGGTTTAGCACAAAATACATCTATTGGTGATTGTTTATCTTTTCTACATGTGTGTGGTCATGTGTATCAGTATGAAATAGTGTGGATAGTTGAAAGGTGCTTGAAAGTCTGCTTCAAAACTCCTATATTTATTAACTACAAAAATTGTTGTCCATAAATAAAAAATAATTTTTGCTTTTTAGTTCATTAGTTCTTAAATAAAACATTTTTAAAAAATAATTTTTATATGTATTGTTTATGAAATAAATGAATATGAGAGATATAATGATAAACAAAACAAGTGATATTTTATAGCCACTTTTTCACAATGACTATCTTCTTCATTCTCTTTAGTTATTATTATGGTTATCATGATTATTATAAGAGAAATTAAAAAAATATTTGAGTTAATAGATGGTAGAGTAAATTAGAGACATCAAAATAAAGTAGTTGTGAAGATAAAAATGATTAACTATTAACAAAAAAATATTTTTATCATAAAATGATTGTATAAATATATAAATTATAAAAATAAATAAGCCATTATGTTTATTAAAGGAAAAGAAAATCGAAGTAGATAAGATTAAAATAAATACAATAATGAAAATTGATGAGATTCCACAAATATTATTAAAGGCTATTAGAAACAGAAATTTAGAAGAACTAGTTGGCTCATGGACTTCCTTCAGACAATTATGAATTGACTAGAGAAAATATCTAATTCAGTGAAATATATTTTAAACAAGTAATTTATTCTCCCAACATTGAAGGGATATATATATAATCCTTACAGATTAATCATGTGTCTGTATGAAAAGATATTTGGATTAAGAGTATGGAGGAGACAAAAGATGAAATTATAGAAGTTGGAACTACTATTGATATATATTTTAATAGAATGAATGAAAGATAGAAAATTTCTTTTTATGAAATTGATTGCAGGATGATTATGTTATACATTGGGCAATCAAATGTAATGAATTAAATATGACAGAGATAACACAATCATCTTTATATTTGATCACTTATTGTGCCAAATGTAAATGAATAAAATGATGTGGTAAATAACTCTGATTATCAATCAATATTTAGGTTAGATAATGTTTTCATTCAATCAAGTCTCACCTTAGTGCACTATTTATTACATATTTGAATATATCGATGGATGTAAAGGCATCAAAGATTTAATTGTATTCAACTAAAAGTAATGATGCTAAATTGTGATGATGATGAGAGATCATTCATAGTACTAATAACAATATTGGTTTCAATAATTTAAGTAAAATCAAAGAGGAGAGTTCATTAATTATCCAGCCAGATAATTTTGATTAAATGGTAAATATTTATACAAATAGCATTTGGTAATTTTTGCACCATATATCTATGTCATCCTTTGACATATCATTGCATATGAGGACCATGTCAGCAATCAGAACTATAAGACAATACTCATCATTCCTTGATTAAGTTAAGCTAGGCATCCCTTTCTACCAGATGCTCTTAGACATTAAAATAGATTAAACAATTTATGGTACTGATATAGTATATGCTCTATGCTCACTTTTTCTTTCAATTTTCTGCATTTATCCATTGTGTATTAGTGAAACCATTGTGAAAACTAATCAATAAATTAAATAAGTTATTTTACATTTATTTGTATTTGAACATGTAAATCGTGAAACATAGATTTTTATAAAGTAATCTAAAATAAAGTTAAATAGTGGAATATACATAGACAACTATCAAAATCATTATGTGGATTTGATGACAAGAGTAAATATCCAAGTGATTGAATGTTCATAAGGTGAAGTTGAAGTCAAAATTCTAAAAAATATGAGAGGCATATTATCTGCATTATTACAGTCTCACATGTGACCAAAAGTGTTTTGGCAAAAACACTAGCAAAAGAGATTTTTTTAAGGCTTTTTTCAGTATGTTCATTCTGTTTATTGCCTACTATCAAAATAAAAAAATTTCATTTTAACTTTCTTTTTATTTTCTTTACTAACTCAGTTATTTTTATTATTATATTGTATGGTGTATTGATTATGTAATATAATTTCATTTATAAAAAATAAAACATGTAATTCACAATTAATTTGTTATTTACTATTATTTTTACAAAATTCAACATTTAAAGGTGACATTTTTTGTCTGTTTTGAAACACAAATAAGAAAATTAAAAATTTGAAAAGTTAATAAGAAAATTTTTAAAAGATGTAATTTACAATTAATAAAAAAATTTAAAAATATGTTCTTTATATTTAATTGACTTTAGTAATATGTACTTTTACAAGAATCAATTTCAAAGATTGTTCAAAATTTATAATTTAATTTTCACAGTATGATTTCAGTGGCTCCATCCAAGGGGTAAAAACAGAAACTGAAATGAAAAATGAGTGTAGAACATCTACTACACTGTTACTTACTTTAATATTTAACAATAAAACAGAAATTCCATTAAGATAAAATAAATTAAAAACACACTTATTAGACATACACTTAAAATATTTCACAAAATATAATTACAACTAAGTAATATTAATCATTATATTAAATAAATACAAAATATATAATTTTATTTCATAATCTTTTGGGTTATTGTTTTTAAATTTTTTTTAATTCTTTTCTCTTTTTTAAAAGTATTTACAAAAACATGCATACATATGAAGGATTGTTATAATATTAAAACAGGCAAAAATGGTGTTCATGTGATTGTTATAATATACATGTTGAAGTGAAGGTTTTCACAAGCAGCAGATGCATTTAATATTCATAGACATTTTCAGGATTAATTTTATAAAATTTTAGAATATATAATTGTATTGATATTTTGGCAAAATAACATTTGTTTTCAACTGGTAAAGAAGATATTACATGGTTGCTGCAAAAATAAAAATAAAAATCCAAATAAATAAAATAACTGACTAAATACTAAGGATCAAATTTTAAGTGTTGATGACTGATCATTGACTTTAAACTTAATTTACACAAATTAAAAAAGGGGAAAACTCAGAAACTAAGTTTAAATTAAGTGATTGGATAAAAAGCACTTTAAATTTGATCCCTACTCTTTGTTTTTTGTTTTAAATTTTATTTTGATTGAATATGTTGTGATTTCATGAACAATTCTTAATCTGTTTACCCATTTGAAATCAAATATTATATTGCCAAAATATTGTTAGTTATATATTTTAATATTTTATATAGCTGTTGTCAAAAATTATTATAAATTATATATTATAACTCTTGAGAGTGAAGTCACAATGCCTGTATAAAAAACATTATAGGATACATTTGAATAAAATGAATAGAATTACATTATTAATGTTGAGGTATCATGGATTTAAAAGAATTAAAGAAGTAAAAAAAGTTAAAAATAATTAATGTATAGTATGTGTCCTATAGATATATATGAGACTATGTACAAACACGAATAATTTCAGTAGCCTAAATGTTATAGTGTTTATTAAAATCATAACATGAGACAAGAAGGAGGGTATGTGGTAGAGTATTTATGATTGTATAAAAATGAATTTAAAACAGTGATAACAAATGTAAATACCTCTGCATCTTATATATATTTTTCAAATATATCCTCACAAATACAACTGGATATCTAAATTTGTACAATATAATTGTCATTTGAGCATCAGGCATATAATAGATTCAAATGGTGACATAAATACAGTCAGTAATGGTTGGCTTTGGCATCCATAAGAATATGCTTGAAGCATAAGTGAATTTGAATTCACTTATGCTTTTAATCTTGTGGGTATACACTTTTATACAGCACATGAATGGAGGTTTCTTTCTTTTTTATGATTACAGTTATTTCAGTGCTTAATAATGAAAGTCTGCTTTATACACTATCTCATTTCACCTATTATGTCACATAGTAGTATATTTTCTCAATTTTAAATCCTTTCAAGTCCATGTATATTAACTCAACTTGATTATAAATGATGTATATAATGGGTATCTGCATGGATGTGTACATATTTTATGTTAGCATACATTGTAATAATTATATGCATATGTTTAAAGCACATATATTAAAATAAATTTAAAATGTAGAATTAAAATAAGTTGTTTGGACATTTTTATATGTGTGGAACCACCGATATATATATATATATATATATATATATATATATATATATATATATATATATATATATATATGAAGGAAGCTATAATGCAATAGATTTAAAGGCATTATCAGTCTTTTAAATCAATGTAGAGTTGAAATATCCTAAGTTTTTTTAAAAAACTCTTCATTTACTTGCCTTAGCATATACATTTTTCCAGGGGGAAGGGTGTCCCACACATATATAGTAAGATGTTTACAAAACTTAAAATCTGTTTTAAAAGAAAAGTTGTAAGTTCTTAGAAAGATACCTGCAAGTAATTAATAAAACTGACATTGCAATTTTAAATTGTAAAAAGGGGAAGAAAAGATAATAAATGAAGAACAATGCTTGAACCTGACTCTGATTTAAAATAAAGTTGTAATTCTTAGAAAGACCTGAGTCAGCAAATTAAGAGAAGTACGATTGAATTTCTATATAGATTTTAATAATATAAACTAAGAACAATGCTTGAACAAATGAACAATGCTAGATTAACAAAGAAAGAGGCCAAGGGTTTTATTTTACAGATTTTAGGTCCAGATGAAAGTATAGCTAATCTTAAAAAAATTATAAACAGGTTATGATATGGGCTGTCTAGGTTACTGAATGAGTATATTAACCTGAGATATGCTGATTGGAGGCTCTTTACTCTATATAATTTAACTTGTAATAGTTGGCAATTCTGTCTGGTTTACTATGGAGAACTGATGCTAAGAAGGCTATCAGTTGCTGATTACCTTGCAGGGACAGATCTACAGCCATGGAGAGGGTGTAAACAAGTCACCAGCACAGGAAAGATGAACCATATCAACCACAGATAGCAGTGCCTGATTCCATAAAAAGGATTTGCCAAAGAAGAGATTGGTAATATTCAACTGCAGAGCTCTTTTGACTCAATTTATTAATCAATTCCCTAAAATTTCTAATCTAGCTAATGTTAATTGTGCACAAACCTCTAAATTGTAATAATGTTCTAATAAGTAAAGCTAATTTAAATCTGTAAAATATAATTTAAAATTCTGATAAAATAATATCTGTAAACCTTGTCTATTTTATATAAATGAAATTCTAAAACTCTAAATGCTTATTAAATAATAACTCTGTTCAGTTATTATTCTATTGTTTGCTAATCTGCAGTCATGACTTTCTTATTTAATTTATTTTATATTATTTTCTAAACTATGATATGCCCAGTTCAGAACAGAGATTGATTCTATGAATAAAATTTGGGGAGAGATGATTAGAAGCTCTCTCATAATTCAATGATGTCACTCTTTAGCACACACACATAAATCTCCATGCTGAAAACCTAAATATATTTGTTAAGCTATTATGTTTAGCTTATTATTGTTGTTAGAATCAGGTTTGCACATTAATAAAATAATTAGTTAATAATTATAAAGCATATTATAAGTATTACTTAAATCCCAGTTATGCTTTAGCCCTTCTTTGAGTTATAGTATAAACTATGCAGATTTGTCAATAAATTAGATTACTTTAAATATCCTTTTAGCATATTTTAAGAATATTAATTCATGAACGGGTGTAGGGTAGTTTCACAGACTCAAACCATACAATTTCCATACATTAAGTTTATTAGTTAATATTATATTTAGCATGGTGGGTGTGTCTTTAGGAAGCACACATGTGCATTTATGCCTTGCTATATGTTTATGTATATAAATGGGCTTCTGATTTAATGTCAATCCATTCTTTCTGAGTTCAAAGAACTCTTTTTTAGAACTGAAACATGAGGGTCCAGATTGTTATATAAGTTGCTTCGATCACTGAACTAAATGTTCTCATAATTCACAGCAAGTCATATGGTCCTCAGGAATCACTTACATGGTAAGAAATCCCATGAGTAATGGCACATTTGAGATGCACATATCTCTAGTAATTTATATATATATATAACACCATAGTATCTGAAGTCATACTACAAAGCTCCAGTTCATCCCTCCATAATGTTAAGAATAGTTCAGCATTGATCTGAATCTGTAATCTAAATATAATAATCTGCATAGCCATGACATTAATGCTCAATTTTATTATTGATCACTCTTGCATATTCAATCATTGCAAACCTCTAGGAAGGGCATAGTATAAATAAGACATGATTGATTGTAGATGATAATGATAGTAAAATTGTTAATAAACTCATTTTATAATAAATATTAATCTAACCCTAAATGCATAACAATGAGATTCTGTAATGATTTACTTATCATTATTGTGAACACCTGTGGATGAAATCAATGTACTTGTTATTAATTATCTTTGTTAAAGGAATCTGTCTAATTAAACTGTAATAAATTATAATATGGTGCAACATCTTTTTCGAATCTGCTGCAATTCCCTCCATATCTCAATAATTTAGTTTATATTTATTAGAATACAAATATGCATTATCTAATTAGCCATAGATGGGGGTGTTTAGTTATTATGTAGTAATTTAGTTCTTTATTTCCTAAGTCTCATGTTCCATCCTTTGCTACTGCCAGCACATGAACTAAAAGAGTCTGAGTGTGACCTCATATATGTCAGTTATAGGGTAATAAATATAGGATTGTTGGTGAAGGAGCTGAGGTGCAATCAGATTCGAAGTCTCAACCGCTCATCTACATCAGCCTCGGGATATTTTGCCAAAATTCTGGATTTTGTTGTGTGAAAGTATAAATATGACAATTATAATAATAATCGATTTATATTTATTCATAATTAATATACATTTAATTACAGATGTTTAAAAATGAGATTCCATCTCTCTCCTGTGATAGAATATCAATTCTTACAATATGGTATAACTGTTAATTTAAACATCAGGCAAATAACAGATTCAAGCCTTAAAATAAGCATGGTCAGTAATGATTTGGGTATATAAGAATACACTTTAAGCATAAGTGAATTCACTTATGCCTTTAAACTGTTACTGGTGGATGAGTGCATGGAGATTTTAATATACACTTATAAACAGTGTATGACTAGAAGTTAATTTTTTTCTTTATGATTAAAAGTATTATAATAATAAGTTAGTTATGTTTCTTTACTATCATACTTTAAACATAGATTTATAATTTTATTTTATTTACTTATAAAATGAATTAATAAATATTTCATAACATGTTTAATTATTGAGAGAAGAATGGTGATCTTATGTAATAATATTTTGATCAGATGGAAAGATAATTTTGATCATCTTCTAATTAATGATACAAGAATTGTAATGATGACTTTGCTGATATATCCATTTTTTCTATTCATTTAGATTTGGACAAAAATACTAACTTAGGATGAATTCTTGTAATATTAAAAATGGAAAGGCTGCAAGATATTTGAAGAAGTTTTAAAATATGATGTTGATATTTTAGTTTCAAAATACTGGAATGTTTAAAGAAAATACAGACTCATGTGCCATCTGATATTAAGAATGCTTCTATTGTTCCAATTTTTAAAATAAAAGGGAGAAGACAAGATTGTAGTAGTTATCATGAAACATCATTATTATTCACTATGACAGAAATACTTTCTAGAATTTTGTTAAAGTAGACAAAGATGAATGGTTACCAGTGACTCGATGTAATTTCAAAAATCAAGAAGCACAATAGATTTCCTTATAGTTGATGGCTAATGCAAAATAGTGTCAAGAACAAAAGAATGATTTATATAATGCTTTAATTGATTTGTTGAGGCTTATGAATCAATTAATCAATCAGTCTATGACATTGTTTGAAATTAATTGATTTATATTATAATCTTTTACATGACAAAATGAGAAAAAATATTATTATGAATGGAAGGTCTGAGGCATTTGAAATGAATAAATATTGTTAAACTTACTAGGCATATTTACTCCAATATTGCTTTTGATTTTTTTGATATTCATCTTAATGAAATAGGGATCAAGATGCATTACAAGGTTTGATGGTGAAGTTTTTAGTTTGAATTGATTAAAGTTATGGAATATTTAATTTGAATCAATTAAAAGTGAAAACAAGAACTTAATTTTTTTTTGGATTTCGAATTTACTGTCCACTGGATGTTCTATTTTTTCTAATTCAAAAGATGCTTTAATATTTTAAGGACATCACATACAGAATTAGGTTTAATAATTAATACTCAAATCATTCATATTCTTTATCAGTCAATGATGGAAAAAAATCCTTAGTAACATTTAGCTTGAAGAGGTATCAACTTGAGAATGTAAATTTAATTAAATATTTTGGAAGTTTTATAAATAGAAAGGCTGACTAAGATTTTGAGGTGAATGCAAATTCCCATGTCATGAGAGTCATTTTAACAAGTTAAAAGATAATATATTTCATCATAGAAACATAAGTACTAATTTGTTGTATGGAAATGAGACTTAGATATCCTATCAATGCAACACAAAAGTTTAGCTAAGATTATTAAGTAAATTTTAAAAAATACAATGGCAAGATCATAAAACCAATCAATATATTCTTCATCTTGTTGCATGTGATATTATAAAGTCCACTATTATAAAATGACACCTTTTTGGATTGAATATACTTCCTAAAAAGGTATTTTTTTATGTGTCAAAGCATCAGCTGGGAAGCAAACCCTAAAACCCTGGGACAACTGCTTGTAAGGCGGCTGTGCTAACCACTCTGCCAACAATGCTACTTTGAGCTTGGTTTTCATGGGACAAATAGATACCATCTATATTATAAGTAAAGAAGTGCAATGTCGATTCTTTCCATGGAAAGATATGGCAGAGAATACTTTGGAAAACTACAATTAAATATAGTTTAAAAGTGTTTCAGAAAGAATAGCTTCTGCAGAAATTCAAAGACAATATTGCAAAATAACAGGGAAAAACAGATGAGTATGTTTTATATGTGGATTGACATATAAATTTGTATAATCATCACAAAACTCAGGTTACTTAAATTCCTTTTTTCTTGGAGTTGGAACAACAATAGTCATTTACGTTTACAAGTTGCTGATGATAAAAAATAACCAAATGATGATAACGTTTATGATGATAAATTTCAGTTATAGATTACTATAAGATTAAAAGCAACATAAATTATTTCAGAGTACAGAAAATCTCTGGAAAAGCAAATTCTAAAGATAAAGAAAAACTATTTTTATTACTATAGTTTAATTTTTTAAATTTTTTCCACTTCATATATGTTGCATAACTCAGCTACAAATGTAATGATTTTTAGTCTCAACTTTATGATATTAATTTTCATAAATTTAAATAGTTATTCTATTGAATAGAAAATAGCTTTCACGTTTCATAAGATTAATACATTTTCATTTTAAAGATAATCGTTTGAAACATTAGGCAAACCTGCTTGGGATAATTTAAAATTTTTATCAATGATCATATTTGGAAACAATATTTTTCATTTTAAATTGTTGCACTTTGTTTTTTCATTATTTTCCTAATTCCTTTCTGATCATGATATTCATATTACTTTGTTAAATTTATGTATCATCTTATCTCTCTTACTTTTTGGAAACATGATGCCATTAGCATTTCCTCTTATCTGTAATTCCCATTAACCAAATCATCTAATTTCCGATTCCTGATTCCTTTTCACTTATGTTAAATCTCAAGCCATTTGTCAACTGATATGAAGTTTAAACACTAAGTATTTACATTTGCATTTACTGATAAATTATTATATATATTACTTTCAAAAAATAAAGAAAGGGTTAAATTCACAAATTTTAAATTTATAATTAAAATTCTGAGACAGTAAGAAATCCAATATTTTCATTATGAAACTTATATGTAATAAAATTATCATATTACGAAAATAGTAAAATACATAGTAAAACTAGATCAATACCATTAGGAAATATGTTTTTTTTTTTTTTTTTAAAAAAAAGATTTTTTATTATTTGATTAAATTTTCATTAAAAAAGTCTATACAGTTTTTAAGCTGAGAGAAATACTTTAAAATTATAATGTTAAACAATAGGTTTAATATTAATTTAAATCTACTACTAATACTGATAGTAGTATGATTAATTGTTCAGATGGTCATGTGATTATAAGTATCCTAGTGGTTGATTGATCACTTAAAAATACCATTTAATTAGTTTAAAACAATGTTTTTTTATTTATGATATTTGGCTGAAAACCAGATTCTGTAACTTTTACCTCATTATCAAAACATTCCACAGAATATTATTACTAACAATCACTCTCATCACATGATTACCATTCCTTATGCTTACACAAGCTGATAACATAGAGGCAAAACTCTTTATACAGTAGTGCCACTCAGTGCAATCCATAGTAATCAATGGGCGCTAGAAGGTTTGTGCATAAAATCCCTATCTAGTGCCTACTCATCCAATATCTCCCGACTAGTTTCTAGCTTGTGACTTTCATCAGCAAGGGGCCATGGATTTGACAACACTGCTTCTAGATCTCAGTATCTAATGCAACCCTTCAGAAGCCACATTTTATCTTTTTAGTTAATCATAAAGCGTAGAGACCCAAATGCAATAATGTTTTCAATTCAAGCTCATTTATTTATACAATCATATAGATCTGAATTCAGTTCAGCATCTATATATCTTAACTACAACCACCATAACCCTATTGGGCAGGATTAGTATTAAATCAAATATCACATGATCACAATTATTTATGCTTACACAAGCTGATAACACAGAGGTAAAACTCTCCATACAGTAGCATCACTCAGAGCAAGGTACTGTATGGAGATAAACAGAGCAAAACTCTCCATACAGTATTGCCACCTGTGCTAAACAGAGTAATCAATGGATGCCAGAAGGCTTGTGCATAAAATCCCTATCTAATGCCTACTCATCCAATATCCCCAGACTAGTTTCTGGCTTGTGGCCTTCGTCAGTGAGGAGCTTTGGATCTGAGAGCACTGCATCTAGATCTTAGGATCTAATGCAACCCTCTAGCAACCACCTTTTATCTCTACTTAACTACTAAACTATGAGAATGAAATTGAAAACACAAAAAATATTTTCAATCTAAGCTCAATAGCTTAAATAGTCATATGGGTCTGAACTCAGTTCAGCACCCATACATTTTGGTGTCTTTGTAAAAGAGCCAAAGACACCAAAATGTATGGGTGCTGAACTGTATGGAGAGTTTTGCTCTGTTTATCAACAATTAATGTGCTAGTATAGGAAATGTTATCATGTGATGCTTAATGGTTTAACACCAATCCTGCCTAATAGGATAGTGGTGGCTATGGTTGTAAAAGAGCCAAAGACACCAAAATGTATGGGTGCTGAACTGAGTTCAGACCCATATGACTATTTAAGCTATTGAGCTTAGATTGAAAATATTTTTTGTGTTTTCAATTTCATTCTCATAGTTTAGTAGTTAAGTAGAGATAAAAGGTGGTTGCTAGAGGGTTGCATTAGATCCTAAGATCTAGATGCAGTGCTCTCAGATCCAAAGCTCCTCACTGACGAAGGCCACAAGCCAGAAACTAGTCTGGGGATATTGGATGAGTAGGCATTAGATAGGGATTTTATGCACAAGCCTTCTGGCATCCATTGATTACTCTGTTTAGCACAGGTGGCAATACTGTATGGAGAGTTTTGCTCTGTTTATCAACAATTAATGTGCTAGTATAGGAAATGTGATCATGTGATGCTTAATGGTTTAACACCAATCCTGCCTAATAGGATAGTGGTGGCTATGGTTGTAAAAGAGCCAAAGACACCAAATGTATGGGTGCTGAACTGAGTTCAGACCCATATGACTATTTAAGCTATTGAGCTTAGATTGAAAATATTTTTTGTGTTTTCAATTTCATTCTCATAGTTTAGTAGTTAAGTAGAGATAAAAGGTGGTTGCTAGAGGGTTGCATTAGATCCTAAGATCTAGATGCAGTGCTCTCAGATCCAAAGCTCCTCACTGACGAAGGCCACAAGCCAGAAACTAGTCTGGGGATATTGGATGAGTAGGCATTAGATAGGGATTTTATGCACAAGCCTTCTGGCATCCATTGATTACTCTGTTTAGCACAGGTGGCAATACTGTATGGAGAGTTTTGCTCTGTTTATCAACAATTAATGTGCTAGTATAGGAAATGTGATCATGTGATGCTTAATGGTTTAACACCAATCCTGCCTAATAGGATAGTGGTGGCTATGGTTGTAAAAGAGCCAAAGACACCAAAATGTATGGGTGCTGAACTGAGTTCAGACCCATATGACTATTTAAGCTATTGAGCTTAGATTGAAAATATTTTTTGTGTTTTCAATTTCATTCTCATAGTTTAGTAGTTAAGTAGAGATAAAAGGTGGTTGCTAGAGGGTTGCATTAGATCCTAAGATCTAGATGCAGTGCTCTCAGATCCAAAGCTCCTCACTGACGAAGGCCACAAGCCAGAAACTAGTCTGGGGATATTGGATGAGTAGGCATTAGATAGGGATTTTATGCACAAGCCTTCTGGCATCCATTGATTACTCTGTTTAGCACGGGTGGCAATACTGTATGGAGAGTTTTGCTCTGTTTATCAACAATTAATGTGCTAATATAGGAAATGTGATCATGTGATGCTTAATGGTTTAACACCAATCCTTCCTAATAGGATAGTGGTGGCTATGGTTGTAAAAGAGCCAAAGACACCAAAATGTATGGGTGCTGAACTGAGTTCAGACCCATATGACTATTTAAGCTATTGAGCTTAGATTGAAAATATTTTTTGTGTTTTCAATTTCATTCTCATAGTTTAGTAGTTAAGTAGAGATAAAAGGTGGTTGCTAGAGGGTTGCATTAGATCCTAAGATCTAGATGCAGTGCTCTCAGATCCAAAGCTCCTCACTGACGAAGGCCACAAGCCAGAAACTAGTCTGGGGATATTGGATGAGTAGGAATTAGATAGGGATTTTATGCACAAGCCTTCTGGCATCCATTGATTACTCTGTTTAGCACAGGTGGCAATACTGTATGGAGAGTTTTGCTCTGTTTATCAACAATTAATGTGCTAGTATAGGAAATGTGATCATGTGATGCTTAATACTGTATGGAGAGTTTTTCTTCTATGTGAATAATCACTCACTTTTATTTTTGAAAACTTTTAGATAGTTAATTCACTTCTTTGAGTTTTTGATGGTATTGTTATTTCTATCAAGAATATATAAAGTATGCAGATGATAAACTTCATTTATTTTTATTACTTAGACATTCAAAAGCAATATTACAGAGACTATCTTAAAGACTACGTGAATGAAAGTTGTAAGACATAACTTAAAGTGTATTTCAATCTTGTTTCTCTTAAAAAATATTGGCAATATGAGTTCTCTTTACATGGATACAAATAAAATCTCTATAGAATGTGAAATTAACCAGTAAACTATAGATACATTTATTGAATCTGAACATAAACACAAAATTTTTATATATTTCTTGGACAAGATATACATGTTAATATCAATAAAATAAAAATTTATATAACACTACAATACTAGCCAAAACAACAAAATTTTATTAAAATTCTTCCACAACCATGGTTTTATCTATTAACAAATATGAAACTATGGTTGTGGAAGACTTTTAGTAAAATTTTATTGTTTTGTCTAGTATTGTAGTGTTATATGTATTTCTATTTTATTTTTAATTGCTAATATAAAGTTAGGCAATATTTAAAGTTAATATCAATATTTCAATTGTAATACCAATTAAATTTATGTGATAATAATATTCATAATTAAGCTATGAATTTTGTCTGAAGAAAACTAATAGTGTACTGATTTTCATATTATTTTCACTTTTGATTAAAAAATGTTTCAAACATTTAATCTGATAATTTATTTTGATTAATAAATTATTGCATGGTTTCTATTTTTTCCTCATTAATATATACATTAATTTTGATATGACAATTCATATCAACTCTGATATCTTAATTGTTTTATCTATTCTAGTCAAACAAAAAGATAATATCATTGTCAATACCGATTTAATTACAAAAACTTTTTATCTACTTTGGTAGGCTATGGATGCTAAGTAAATATTATTTAATGGCTATATGAATACAGAATTTCTTTCAAAATATGCAATTTCATTCTTTATGCTTACATGATCTGTTTACACAGAGACTAAACTCTCCATACAGTAATGCCACTAGAGAAAGCCAGAGTAATTAATGGATGCAAGAAGGTTTTTGCATAAAATCCCTAAGAGATGCAGTGCTCTCAGATCCAAGACTTTTAATTGATGAAATCCACAAATTAAAAACTAGTCTGGGGATCTTGGATGAGTAGGCATTAGATAGGGATTTTATGCAAAAACCTTCTTGCACCCACTGTTGATGTGATACACTATAACTTCTCCTTATATGGAGTCAGGGAACTCTCAGCCACTATTCCCAGAGAAACCTGTTAGATACTTTACCTTCTCTTTCTATTCCCCACCCTAAGTTTTTCCATATTCTTCTTTATCCTGCTCCCTCCAATTTTCACAACATAATCTTTGTCAACTTCATAGCCTTTATATTTAAATTCCCTTTATCTTTTTCCAAACCCAGCATAAAAACCAAAAACATATTTTCTGTAAAATCACTTTGTTTATATTTATTCTTCCATAACTTCATTATTTGTACTCTTTCTGCTTTCAAGCATTTATATTCAATTATCAGATCCCTAATATTTTCTATGCCTTCCTTATACAACTTGCAGATTAAATCACCCACATTTTTCCATTTATGTTGAAGCAGTCAATCTTAGCTTAAGATTGAGCTTCATGGTTCTATCTACTAACCTGTGTTTAAACCCCTATATCCCAACCCACTCCTTTAGTCACATGTGTATATTTTAAGTATATGTTTGAGATATGTGCCTAAAATTTATAAAATTTTAACTTTTAAATAACATTTTTTAATTATTATTAATTTTTTCAATTAAAATACATAGGTGTGGCTCAAATATATATATATATATATATATATATATTGTACCAGTTGAAAATGTATGTCCATCCAATGAGATTTAGGATCTAGGCAAAAGTACCCCGAATCCAATCATGCCCAAGATACATAAGTCAGGAGCAATCATGAATTCTAACCTGTTTGCCCATTCCCCAAATCTATAACACTATGCACAACACTTTACAGTGATACTACATGAATTAATTATTTCCGGGTCCGGTGCTACATCGTTTTGCATGAGAACTCAGCTGATGATGATGATGAAAGATTGAGTGAACCCAAGATATGTTAAAAATATACATAAATATAAATATTATTAAGGAGATTCGATCAACTGGATTAAAGTTTAAAAATATTTATTTTGACAAAAATTCAAGATGATTTTATATATTCAACTTCATGCATTTAAATTATTATTTTGGTTACAAATATTTGATAATCTTGATACCATTATTTTATTTAGACTGATATGAATTTAGTGTGGCAGTTACAATACTGAACACATATTTAAAAATAGGTTTTTATTCAATGTTACAAAAACAAATTTATCTGGGTGATTGGTAGACGTTTATACATTAAGAAAACATATATTAAGATATGATAGAGTTTCGCTGATTATACGATTTTAGTAGGATGCCCTTGGCATTTCATAGATAAGTTTATTTTCATTTTTAGACTTCATTTGTAACAATAAAATAAGGATACATTTTGATCAGTAAGTAGACTAAAAACATTATTTATTACACATTTTCGACATTTAGCAATTGAATATTGCAAAACTCTTTCAATGCGGGAAATTGCTTACTTCAATAAAGGAAAGGGGAGCTTCATGAAAGGTTGGATTTAAATTCCGACTAAAAATATTACAAAGAGAAAAATGTTTCATTATTACACATCATTATGATTTATTTTGTCAAACAGGCTAAAAGAAAAATGAACTATAAGAAATTGCGATGCTAGCAGAATAGCTGAATATTTGTGGATCCAATATTTTTTTGAGGTGCTTTATCACATTATGGAAGAAAACAGTCTAGCCAACTTACCACCCCATATTTTGTGGAATCGGCTAACAAAGGGTCCTCAGACAGAGATGCAATGGTCCAAACTTTGCCAGAATTATCCCATGTATTGCTCTCATTACGTGAGTATATATATGTATATGGTCCAGGGACATTCATTGCTCTGTTTATGACATGAAACGAAGATGAGATGACTTGGACATTTTGATGCACATCTCTAGATAAATCTTAATAATATGAAGAGTGGCCTATGCTAACAATGCTATTATAATATAAAATTATTGGATTTAAAGATTAAATATAAAGCCTTAAGTAGTTTAACAAATACAATGCGATATCTACATATAATATAGTCTCGCATGTATATATATTATTGATCCTCAATAATAATAATAAAGAAAAAAGGGTTTCGTTAAAAGAAATAGAAAACCAATAAAAAAAAAAAAAAAGGAAGTTACTCAGTTTTAATATGTAAGTATTCAAAACTATGTGAAAGTCGTGAAAGGGTTAAAATGAAAAAAAAAAAGTTAGTTAAAAGGATTCTAAAAACTTATTTTAAAAGAAATTAGAAAAAACTAAATAAAGATTGAAGATTAGAAAGGAAAGGGGAGGGGTGTATAATGAACACGTCTCTTTCTTTCTTTGTCAAATAAGAAAATCACGTATCAAAAGATTGAAAGAGACGCGTTCATTATACACCCCTCTCCTTTCCTTTCTAATCTTCAATCTTGATTTAGTTTTTTCTAATTTCTTTTAAAATAAGTTTTTAGAATCCTTTTAACTAATTTTTTTTGTTTCAACTTGATCGTCCATTTTTGCTTTCGATCTCGTTTGCATTGATTCCAAATAAATATTATCACTTACCGAGTAATTATTTTATTCCAACTATTATTAAATGCAATACTGTTTTATTAATTCTATTTCATATTAGGTACGTTTGCTGGACTTCCCCGTCTTCATTCATTAACTCACTTGTTTATGCTGCTTTAAAGATCCCCTTAAACATACCAACTTTTATTATTCAAATAATAAAATCTTTCCCCTCTTTTTTTTTATATAATGTAGATCGTGCCTAGAAAATCTTACCCTGTCTTTTTCTCTCTTTCATAAAATTCAGTTGTCTTTTGCCTCACTTTTCTCTCTCACCAAGCGATCTTTTATTATTGCTCTCTATTTTTATCTAAATCCCCGGTCTATTCTACTGTAGCAACACATTTAAATTCTTAATTTGAAACAAAATCCATTTGTTTTTAAAAAAAATTTTTCTTCCTTTTCTTTTTTTTTTCTTTTTTTTTTTACATAAAATATTTCTCAGTCTAAATTCGATTTTCCGATTGTTTGACTTTATTTAACCTTGCTGTATAGATCACATATGTGTAGATCTATTTTAATTAGGGTGCTATAATTTAATTCAATCTGATTTTTACTTTGAATGTGATAAAATCCAATGGACTGGCCCCCAAAATGTAATACAACCACCGTTCGGTTAAACACCAGCCGCACTTATAATTATGTGATCGACCGTTTCACCACCGATGATGATTACCACAAGCAAGAAGCCAATATACACCCCAAAATTGAGTATATATTCTTAATTGAACACTGACATAATATAAAATATCATCCCAGCATTATATTTCCCAATTAAACGCTTCTTCTCTGCTGGGCAAATTATTCGAATCGAATAATTTGTTCTGCCCAGCGCTTGGAATATTTATAAATTTATTCCCAGAATTATCACGGTACAGCAGGAATATCAATTATAGCCCTTCTTCTTTCCCTTTATTTATGATACGAACGGACTTATTTATCCATTTTGATTGCTTTATTATTATTATTCCTCACTTAATAAACTTGTTAGCTCGAATGACCTAGATTTAATTCACTCTAAATATTTATTCGCTTGGTAAAGAAAAAAAAACGCAAATGACTATTTACTTCCTTTTATAAATAAAATTTTAATTTTGCAATTCGTTATTTATCATGACATAATAAAATCATAACACACACATATACCTATCACACACCAACATAATATACACATAAATAAAATAGTAAAGAATATACTTCAAATTAAACATTAAATAAACTAGCGTAACCCAATTGTTACTTTCTTATACATTATTATAGTAAAATCATAAGTTCTTTTAATTATATTTGTCCGACGTATTGCGCAAATTTTAATAATTTTAGTTTCTGACTGATTTCTTTGTTCACAAATTAATTCTGACATGCATGTATTAATAATAGTTACCTAGGTATGGAGTCCTCAATGAAGGATCAACCATCGAGTGGGAAAAATTTCCCTTCTTTTGCAGAGATGGTTGCTCGCTTTTCCGACATCCCAGTTAGTGGAGTGAGAGTTTTTAATCTTTTGGCGTGGGTTTGATTTCTTTCTAATTCCGAATTTCAGTATGTATTCATCTCTTTAAATATCCTATTACGAATCTTCAGGCAGATCTGGTTCCATAACGGCGGTCTCTTATCGGCAGCATTTTAGATGTTATAGGTAGTGAGCGAATGGTTGGACGGAGATAGACTGAGCAAACGCCCGTTATTCGCCACTAGCCCTCCATGTTAGCGTACCCAACTAAGTTCGTTAACATTTAAATAATACGTCCTCGCTATTCTCTAGACGGTTTCTTCCCTTCTATTATTTTTTATGTTAAGTTTTGCCAGCAAAAGAAAACACAACCAGTTACTTCTAAATCAGCTCTGCTTATTATTCTGCTATTGTTCTATCGAATGTTACTAATTGCATCATTCCTTTTCATTCTTTATCTTGTACCAATCTATCTGAAATTTTTTGTACTAGTTTTACATTTTTCAATTTTATAATTACAATTATTTTCTTTCATTCTTTTGATACATTTAAAATATTGAATGTTACTAATTGCAACATTCCTTTACATTACTTTATCTTGTACCAATCTATCTGGAAATTTAGTACAAGTTTTACATTTTTAATTTTACAATTACAATTATTTTCTTTCATTCTTTTGATACATGATTTTCTTATTTGACAAAGAAAGAAAGAGACGCGTTCATTATACACCCCTCCCCTTTCCTTTCTAATCTTCAATCTTTATTTAGTTTTTTCTAATTTCTTTTAAATAAGTTTTTAGAATCCTTTTAACTAACTTTTTTTTTTTCATTTTAACCCTTTCACGACTTTCACATAGTTTTGAATACTTACATATTAAAACTGAGTAACTTCTTTTTTTTTTTTATTTATTGGTTTTCTATTTCTTTTAACGAAACCCTTTTTTCTTTATTATTATTATTGAGGATCAATAATATATATATACATGCGAGACTATATTATATGTAGATATCGCAATAATGACATGTTAAAATAATGACCTGTGTAAGATAGAATCATTAATCAGAAGTTTAAACTATAATTAATGAAGTGTGCATTTCTCCCCCTTCTTGAATCACTATTTTGTTTAACATATATAAAAAAAAATAAAATTCACACACTTAAAAGTGCGAATAATAAAATAGATTTAAGTCACCAGCCCTTTGGCAATGATGATTAATAAAGAAATTAACAAAATTAATAGTCACCAATATCCACCCCAGATTGCAAAGTATTTATATATTTTGTATACTTTTACGATAAAATATATATATTTTTAAAAAAGCATATATTCATTTTACAAGAAAAACTCAGTCTTATAAATAATTTAGAAATAAATAAATAAGAACTCATTACCCCCCCCTCTTCTAAGTTCGTATAACTGGGTTTGATTGGCATTTACAAATAAAAGTTTAGTGAAAAATAAAAAAAATCTCATTAAAACTAAATTGTAACCACATTAAATTATAAGAAAAATAAGAAGCATGAATTGGATGAAATAGTTTATAATAAAATTAGTTAGGGTTATAGAGAATTGATACTAAAGAAATAATTTTAGTTTTAACATACTTGCCAATGAGTGAGTTAAAAGAGATTAAATGTACAGAAAAACATTAATTTAAAGAGATAGGATTTGTGTAAAACAATTGTAATGGCTTTAGACTTGTTACCCAGGATTGTATGGAATAGATAGGCATGCTTATTCTGTGGCATGCGACATTCTTTAACCTGTCTTGGCCTCGGTGGTTCTTTGATGGCATGGGCACCCTTGAGTGGTAGAAGCTACATCACTGCATGGTGAAGAGTGGAGTTGAAGATGGAGGGGAAGGTGACTTAAGCTCCTCTTTTTAAAAATCAAACAGACATGAAGTTGGTTTAATGACTATTGACCGAACTCTGACACAATAGATTTTTGGCCCTATTTATACAAACTTTGAGGTATTCAAAGAATGTTTTTTTAATTAAACTTCTTATCTTTAATTTACAGAAATATTTTCTCTATTGTTAGTGGAGAGGCAATTGTTAAATAATTGTCCAAAAATAAATTCAAATCAATTTCCAGATTGGAAATAGATTTGATAAAAATGTTAACAGCTAACTAAATCAATTAGCTTTGTTTTAAATTTTACTTTAATTTAAAAATTCCTTTTTAATCATGAAACAAAGTAATCTTCCCACCCCTTTAATTATTCTTGGACAGTTGGCAATTGCATCTTCCATCTTGAATATTTGCATAATTATATGAAAAAAAATATCTATAAAATAAATAACATATAGTTAAGAAAAAAAATACAAAATTATTTACAAGATTTGGTTGTGCTTTTATATATATAAAAGCTCCGTTAATTCCATAAAAGTTAATATTTGAAATTAAAGAAAATTTTTATTTGAGATTTATATTTATACATTTTTATAGATGCTTCTCAGAAATATACATATAGTTTATATACATGTAATGAAAAAAACAGGATGAAACATGGGTTAAGTGGTAGAACAGTGAAGCTCAATCTTGGGCTAAGATCGACTGCTACAATATATAGGAGCAAACATACTAACAAAATATTGATTTTTTAAAAATATTTTATTATACATCATTTTTTAAACTTTTCTTTTTAAATTGTTTTTTTTTTCTATTAAACTGTATATTTTTATAAAATCCAAGATGGAAGATGCAATCGTTGATTGTCCAAAAATAATTAAAGGGTTGAAAATATAATATTGTTTTAATCTTGGGAAGGAATTTTTAATTAAAGTTTTTACTTAAAATAAAATGGGGATTAAGATTAACGATTATACTTTTGTTATAAACATTTTGGAATGTTATCTAATGTTTGCATCTTCCAAAAACAATAGACAAAGAAAAGTAAAATTCCTGTTAGATTAAAGACTGCATTTGAGCTAGAGATAAAAAATTGAAAGCATTTCAGAAATACCTGAGCAGTATATAAAATGGAACAATTTTGACAACCAACAAGATAGCTACTATTGTGAGAACTGTGCAGTTAACAAACTTCATGCTGCTTTGAATAAAAAAATGATGATTGGGTAGAAAGCCCATCACCTTCCTAACCCTTGCTGGGGTCATCTTCCCCTACCGTAATCCTTCTGCCCTGAAATGAAAGAAAGCCTAAAGAACTCTGGAATGCTAAATGGAAGCTTGCTGTCACATCCATGCACAAGCTGGACTTTTAAAATGGTGCAAGATAAATTTTCAAGCTGCCATCTAAAAGTAAATCTAACCTAACTAATCTCATCAAGATTTCTTTCATAACTGATTTAACTTTATTTAAAATGTAATTTGCTCTTAAGTAATTTCTATGAATCTAATTTTCTCTCATATGCTCTAACTTTTTTAAACTTTGGTGCGGTCAATTATTTATATATAGTTATTACTTGATTTTATATATATGCTTTTATTATTAATATGCCAATCTCAAGCAATCTGATGAGCTGAATTTCTCAAAATTTTTTCATTTTAATTAAAATCTCCGTGAACTAAGGTTATTAACATCTCCTTAAAATATAATGTATTATTAATTAATAAGCTCACCAAATTGTTTTTACGAGTCAACATTTTATGTTTTAGTATAAAAATTTATTTATTTAACCCTTAAACTGCTAATTATATTATTGGTTGTATGAGGTAAAAATCAAATCTTTTAATTGGCCAACTCACAAACTAAAGACAAAGCCTATTGTTAAAACATATTCGCCTATAATATTAAATTCAACTCAGATACATTTATAAAAAGTCTATTACTAATTTTTCAGGTTATGAAGAGAACGAAAGTTCTTTCAAAAATAAATTGCTATTTATTTATTCTAAAATATTCAATTTCGGCAACATAAAAACTATAATATAAACAAAAAGGTCGACTTTTATGTTATAGAAAAGTAAATATTTCTTTTTACTAAATATTAAATATTTTTACTAAAATCTTCAATATTTTTCGAAAATAATTTTGTTTTTTTATTATTCTCTCTGAAAATAATTTGTAATTTCCATAAATATAATTTTATAATACTTTAAATCATATTCGAAATGAAAATCTCAGCGTTTTTCTTTATTTTCTTTGATCAGGCGGTTTCTTTGTTCTTTCCAGCCAATCAGAATGTCTTTTTCGGCTGAGAGCACCGTAACAACCAATCACAACTAATGTTCTTTCTTTGTTTAGGTTTAAATGCGTTTTTTTTTTATTTTTTACTTGTAAAATAATCGGAAGAGGGCACCATCTTACAAAACTTTTAAAAACCTAATCAAAACCTGTCAAACGAATATTTTAGCATAAGAACTGGCAGAGTTAGAGTGACGTCAGATGTCGACGAGGAGCCTCGTAAGAGGCGGGGAAAGGGTTAACTCTAGATTCTACCTAAGATGAATCCAGAACATAGGCTAATTAACACTCTGAAACCTTATTTATTTTATAAATGTTATTTATTCAATTCTGAAAGGGTGACATTATTTGTTTTCTATATAATTGCTAGTTTTACTTTATTTTTCATATTCTTAAAATATCAAATACAGTACTTAAATATTCCAGTTATTATAAAATCAATGAAGGTGGGATTGAATTATTTTAAATATCAGAAAAGGAAGGGGGGTCAAATCTAAACATATATTTTAGTAAATGAAATCTACATCTATCTCTCTCTCTATATATATATATATATTATAGCAGCATCACATATTATTTGTATAAATTATGGCATTCAAACAGGGGTCATTTATTTTTAAAGCAGTAAAACTTATTCAATGTCATTAGTGACATTTATCAGTACTGCATTACTGACATTTGCCCTATCTTTGTGATTATATATATTATGTGCTTCTAATCTGGGGGTTGCAACAAGGGTGAACCCATAGATTTTCTTCTCATGCCCTGTCCTGTGGATAGTTGATCTTCCCAGGACTTATTTTGTATAAAAAGGCCTTTGGCAGTAATTCCAGTATGCCTGGCATACACTATGCTTAACCAGTTTCTTTGTATAAAAGGCCTCTGCATGTCAGTGATGTCCACAGCATGCCTAATCCACTTTTCTCTAAGAACTGCCCAAAAATGGGGATCGTAGACTTTGTCTTTCATCCAGAAGCATGACTTTTTCTTGTTAGTTCTTCACCGATGTCAGTACCGCAAACTTCTTCATATTATTATCTCTTTTGCTTCATGACCCAGTTTTAGTGCTCTAATGTTAAAATTGTGTTCTGCTTAAATATATATATATATATAAAATGTCAAATATCACTAGTTTTATTAATAATGTTATTTCAGTCTTATTATACAATGGCACCATCGTAATTTGTTATTTATGTATTTAAGAGTATATGCCTTGGGAAAAATCAAGTGTTCTTCAAGTGTTCTGTCTTCTACATGTTGATTAAAAGAATTTTGTCATAGATTCAAATATACTCTTTCAAATGTATTTTGTTTATTTTCATGACCTCAGTGGTGTGAAAATAGTTTTCTTATATATATATATAATGAATCTCAGAACACTCTCTGAAATTGTTAGTTACCACATTTCAGAAACATATATAAAAGTGTTAATAGCAATTTTATGTAAATTCTTTCTAATAATTGATTGGCATCTTAATATTGGACCCACCAAAGATGTGTGTTTATTTATGGTATATGTCATTTAATTAATAAAAGAGCATATGAGAAATAATAGCGTGAATGACAATATGTAATTATCTACCACTTAGTAGACTGCTCATTCACGCACATCTTAATGTAAATAATTTGACATTATATTAAACTGTATTTTTATTATCTAAATTGTTTGAGTAGTTTGAATTCCTTTTTCTCCATTTCCACATGTGCAGCCATGCATGTACATATTTTAGTTAAGTCATAGTTAATAGACATCTCATTGTCTTCTCCACTCTGCTAGTGGTTCAGATTTAAAATAAATTCTTGTGTGCCATCATTGTTATGTTATCCATTAGGCATTTAATCTGGGGCTTAGGGAGTGGGTTCGAATCCAGGTTGGTCCCTGATCTAAGTCTCAGGCTTGACTGGGTTTGAAGTACATTTTGTGAGTTCCAGCTCATGTTAGATGGATCAACATGTTTTGACCGGTACAATGTGTATATTGCGTTATTGCTACAGATCCTGTCTGGGCCTTAAACAGTAAACTACTTTCCTTGCTATTATCATAAATTAACTCACATCCAATATTCCATTTACTTCTATATATATTTAAATTTTTTTTACTCTCCACACTAGTTTTCCATGTCTCCAACTCCCTACTCTTTACTAATGTATCTATTCTTCTATACCATTCCTTACAACTATAACACCCAACAATTCTCCTAACACAATCATCCCACATTTTGTATAAGTATACTGACATAAATTCTTTATCCAAATCTTCTACATACTGTACTATCTTTTTCACCCATCTTGTTGCTTGCCCTTTGCTCATAACCCAACTGAATACTATTTTCGCTATTCTCTTATAATCTATAAACTGCAATCTACTGAACATTTTCATATTGCTTTTGCATCTCTCATATAAAAACTTGGACCATCCCATTTCTCCTTGAATTGCCTCCTTCACCATCCACATATCTGCATCTAATGCATGTCTTCCAACTTCTCTTTGTACTTTTCCAAGTTATCTCATACCCCTTTACTAACACAAAATGCATCATTACCATATGTTAACCCTGTTACTGCCACTTCCTTCCATACAATTCTAGCTACATCATACTCATTATATGAAAATACTTAATTTCTTTATCAACCCCTTTCTTTTCTCTGCTTCACTTATTAATTTTTTCTCTTATTCATCCAAACAATTTCTGTGATTACTTAAGATGATTCCCAAATAGTTATATCTATTCACCACATATAACTTTATATCCCTTAATACAAAATTCTTTGTCTTCTCTTTCCCCAGTATTAATAATTACTTTTGCCAAATGTAATCCCCCATTTCTTTACCCACTCTTGCACATGTCCTTAGCATAACTTCCACATCTTTCTGTTCACAAGAAATATCATCCGTAAATAAAAGACCTGATAATGTATATACTCCCTTGCCATCTATTAATAGTATCTCTACTCCTCATCCTAGTCTTTCTATTGCTCTCTCTATTTCTCTCAAATTCAACAAAAACAAAATAGGTGACATAGTGCATCCTTGCCTTAATCCCACCCCATTTTTAACTTTAACTGATTCTATATTCCCTAATTGATATATATAATAATTATTTTCATATAATCTCTTAATAAAATCCACTAAAGCTTGACCCATTCCCAAATTTACTAAACTTACCCATTATCTATTTCTATTTACTCTATCATATGCCTTCACTATATCTGTAAAAACCATATATAACTGTTTACCTGTATTTCAAGTCATATCTATAAGCTATGTAACTACAAATAAACTATCTCCTATATGCCTATCTGATTGAAAATCTCCCTGCATTTCTCTAACTATATTATTTTATTCCATCCATTTTGTGACCCTTTCAGTCACCATATATGTGAAAATTTTACATAACACTGATAATTACCACTATCAGTCTATAATTTCTTGATGTTCTATGATGTTTACCCTTTCCTTTAAATAGTAGTCTCAGTCCTGTATTATTCCAACCACCCAGAAAATCTTTTTTCTGTGCCATCTTATTAAAACATGATAATAGTTTTAATTATGCCCTATTTTCTAAATTCATTACCATCTCTGCTGCCTATCCATCCAAACCTCTTGCTTTTCCACTTTCCAAGTTCTTCCCTACCACATTCAGTTCATTTTCTGTAAACCTAATATTTCCATTATTATATGCTTTCATGTTTGTTATCACTTTGTCCTTCACATCAAATATTTTTTCTTTATCTATTACATACTTATTTAAGATTGTCTCTTATTCTTCTCTAGAGCTACACTCCATTCTCCCAGCATACTATTTCTATTTCCCTTCTTCTTTTAATGTATTACCAAATTTTTTTACTCCCATGTCTTCCATGTTTATTCATATCTTTCAACAATTTACTATTCAATTTCATTCTCTCTCTATAACTATCTATTTTAGCCAACTTCTTTTTTTAAATACTTTTCCGATTTAACATTAACAACTTTTTCACTTTCTTTGTTTTTAATAGCACACTTATATTCTCTGAATGCTTTCCCCCTCTCTTTTACACTTTTACTAACTCCACTTTCCTATTATTTTTTTTCTTCTGAATATTCTCACCTAAAACTCTATTTGCCATTTTTTCTACTTCACCACACCAGTCCTTATATTCACCCCCAATCAACTCTTCCAAGGGTTTCTTCAACTTTTATTTTATATTCTTCTAACTTATTTTTTATCATTTATTCTGCATTCACATCTTTCACTATCCTTTCTACTTTTATTACTACTTTCCATCACATTACTAATCATTTCTATTATAAAAAAAATTATGATCACTATTACATACTCTCTCTCTCTCTTCATTATCAAACACTTTAATTTTTGGTACTTTATTCATTCCCTCTTTCTCTACATAATACATAATCTATTGTATGAAATATATTATTTCTAGATCATATGTAACATATGTAGTGTCCTTCATAAATATTTGACAAATTTCCAATTCTCAAATACACTCTCTGACAAAAATTCTTCAAAAGCTGTCCATTCTTATTATCTACATCATGAATTTTTTCAATATGCCCAGTCCTATCCCCTATAACCATTATTCGCTTCCCCCCCTTTTTAAAATTCTGTATATCCTTAACTAGGCATTCATATATGCTACTGTTCCTTTCCATTATAGTTTGCCTATCTCCAGTGGATATATACACTACAACCACCATCCACCCTGTCTTCCTAACCTTATCTCAAACCACAAATGTTCTTGACATTTAACAGTATATAATATTTTTTTGACATAAATCTTATACCACCATCCTCTTTTTCTTTTCTATTTATACTCTTGCATACCACGTCTTTCAGTATAGGTTCTTTTTCTTCTCTTAGATGTGTTTCCACTACTGCTTGTACCTCAAGCTCTTCATTTTTAACTCCTTTGTTTAATTCCAACTCCTTTTCTGGTCTCTGACCACTTTGCATATTCAAATGTCCAATTTTAACATTTTTTTTCTAACTACTCTTTTATAAATTCTTTTCCATTACATTTATAAATAACTTGCTTACCATTAATTTTACAGTGCACATTCCTTCTCCACATGTAACATTTTATTTAGACCAGCTACCCTTTCTTTATTTGTTACATCTTGTCCATTTTTCTTTTCTGATAACACTGCCATTTAAAACCCTACCCCCATTTATAAGTTTCCCATATTCTTATAAATAAAACTCCCTAAAACTTTACTTCCTTCTTTTCTAAGTACAATCCATTTCTACTATATAACTTCCTTTTACTAATAAAAAAATCCCACACATCCACAAACATAACATCATTTCTCTCACACAATTTTTTCAATCTCATTTATAGAACAGGCCCTATCTAACATGTACCTATTGTCAAATCTTAGTAATAATCCAACTATTCCTACCCTTTCTTTAACTTACTCAAATTATTAATCAATTTTATGTACTCATCCATTACTCTCTCTAATGGCTCTGACAAACTATTTGTCCCTACCATATCATCCACATCTTGTTTCTTTACCTTAACTGTAACATCCCTAATTCTAGCTCCAGGCAGACATACTCTTACATACCTATTTCTGTTTTCCCTTGCAATTATATCTCCACACTCTCTAATTAGTGAATCTCATATCAATACTATCTCATAGTTTACTTTTCCTATTTCATTCATAACATTCCCTACCACCTTCTGGACTTCCTTATCTACTTCTTCCCTATCATTCTTACTCAATAATTCTTTTATCTACACACACTCCATCTCTAACAATTTTAATTTTACTTCTACATGCTTTAACTCTTCCTTTATCTCACTTATTCATTGGCTAACCATATGCACTGCACTACCTATTTTTTCATCCATATCTTTTGTCACTCCACTAAAAACATACTCTATCCTATCTCCTTCAGCTACATTTTGCTCCATTTTTCCTGATTTTATCTTTAAGCTATCTACACTTAGAAACCACTTTTTCACTTCTTTTGTCACACTTACACACTGTCTACATAACCATAAACCTGTTACATCCTTTCTAGTCTTATTTAAATATTTCAAGTGATAAACCTTATAACATGTGGTATACTCTACCATAGCATACCTAATTTCTTTCTGACTCATATATGCATTGTGGGACACAAATTCAATTCATAATTCTTATTTTAAAGCCCCATACTCTATATTTAACTTTAGGCTTCCTCTCCTATTCTTCAACTCCCTTTTTACAAAAGGAGAAAAACTTTATTTTCTTACAATGGTGATTGATAAACATTTATCTTAAAACGTTCTTTCTCAACTAAATCACTTCCTTTCTTAAATTAAAAAAATATTTAGCAGCAAACTTACTAAAAACCAAATAAACAAACACTTTTTGTATCAGTTAGATTCTCAGTTCTCTGAAGATAATTCACAAAAATATATATAAACTTTAACTAAACTTGCAGAACAAAACAGTTATGTCAGCAAAGCAAAACAGTCAGAGCTAAAACTCTAGCTTGTATTGGTGGCACTACTGTATGGAGAGTTTAGCCTCTGTGTAATTGTGTTATTGCCTTTTGAATTATTAAATCAGGGGGAATGTTTTTTTATTCCTTTTTAAAATTTCCTGGTTTATTTTATTTATATGGCATAGCAACTTAATATTCTTGACTATCTTGGCATTAATACATTTTTACCTTAGCCTATACATAATCCTATTTTCACAAACATTCTATTTTAGAAATTCTTAATTTATTTTGTTTTTTGCTGATTCCATTACTTTTCTGGATTAATAAATTATGTTCAAATTGATAAATGTGTAAAATGCTTGATTATTTTATAATGTAACTCTCAACATCAGCTAATTATGATAGATTTATAAATGTAAAATGTTAGGTTATTGTTTTGTATATTAAATAATGCTAAACAATCATTATCTCTAAGTTTATCATTGGTTTTTAGTCACTGAAAGTGTATTTGAAAAGATAACAGAAGTTATTCTTGCTTGGTCACTTGCTAGTTGAATTTTATATACCACATGGTACACTGCCAAAATTGGTATATGAAATCAAAATAGGTTATAAGACATTTTTGATACCTTAAGACTTTAACAGTGACTACTAAATTTATTAAAATAAAATGACTCCAAAGGCTATTCTGAATTAAGAATGTTATTTATCTAAACTCAATATTATTTATCTCAAATAAGTTTTGAAAAAAATATTTATGCAAGCCTAATTCCTTAATGATACATTGACCACAATCACATTAAAATTAATTTGTTTACATAACATATCCTAGTATTTAATTGCATTATGTAACAACATCGAATTATTGTTTTTGATTTACTTAGCAGTATCTTATGCTTTTTCAATGTTTTTTTTTTTTTAAAAAAAACCCAATGTTTCCTAAAACACATGCACACAGACAAATCAATATAAACTGATTTGAATGTAAACCAAAAACTATATCAATGATTTAAATCAGAAATACAATTTTAAAATAATTGAAATACAAAATTGAAATGATTTATTTAGTTATCTATAAATAAATAATATTATAAATTAATGAATAAATAACTATTGCATCATTTTGCTTCATGTAACAAATTTAATGTACAATGTCTGAAATATTCAGTGGTTAAACTGTTAAAACTGTGAAATACTCAATTGTTTGGTGCATACCTGATTCTTTACTTCAGTGACATTCGGTTTTTTAATGCATAGGTAATTTATTGTAATTTTTATTTCCCAAACCCACTATGTATGTATTTATTAAAAATTTTATAAATTATGATCTAATTGTTAAAATTAATATTATGAGTAAATTGGCAACTACATTCAAAATATTATTTGTAAAATTGATTAGATATCAAAATATCTAGAAAAAATGATTATTTATACTTTTTAATGCCTCACAAATAATCTCATTCTTGAAGCTTCCTCTAAAAATTATTCAGGAATATGATCATGTGCATATTTTAGTAATTGATATTTTGTTTGATTAATTTACATTATTTTTTAGAGAGGATTTGAACCCAGACTTTAAAGTTCTGTTCAGTCATGATCATCTGAACCAACTGATGAGTGTTGGCTCAGCAAAAAATATGTATGTTGGAGATCATTTATAATTTTTACACGTATGCGGTCATGTAAATTGGTTGTACGAGATAGAGTGAATAGCTAAATAAAACTTAAAAGTCTTGTGTTCAAATTCCCTATAATTATATATTTATTTTTTGTATATTTCCAATATTCAAAACCTTATCTTTTAAATAATAGATATATCATTCAATAATCATGTTAATATGCTTTGTTGGAATTTCAAGCTGATTATCTATAGAAATCTCATTCTGGCATATTATTTGACCATTTTTAATGTAAATTTCAATAAATGTGTAAAACACCATATTCCAAAGACAGTAGTAGTGCGATGTTATTAAAACTTATACCTACTTAGATTCCTTAATTTTATAATCCAATAAATAATTACTTAATAGCCACTACATATTCAAACATTGCATAAATTCAATATCAATCCCCCACATTTAAAACTGCAAAAAAAAAAAAAAAGAAAAAGAAAAAGAAAGCGACTGATGTATACGCACACACACATTTATATATAACAGTTCCCCCTAAACTTGATCTATTTGATTCCAAGATTTCTTATGGATAATAATAAGTATTAGATAATATACTAGGTACATATTTTATGTGTATGTTTACACTCATAATATAAAGATAATTTACAAAAATAAATTAATAGAATAATATACATTTAAAAAAAAAGATATTATATAATAATAAAAAAGGAAAAAAGAAGAATCACATGACCAGGTAAAAATTCAAAGTTAATAAATGGTTAGGTGAAAGATGATAATACTCATTCAGGTTGGAATACACATACATTTTGTGTCTAATTGTTCTTTTTTCATACTTTTTCAAACGATGGACTATTGAAATCACCATGGTGTATATATGAATACAAAGTCAATACGGTATTTTCTATTTGCTCTTTTATTTTTGACCTATTTTCTTATTTGATGATATCCTTAATAATGCAAATTTACTGTCACATATTCATTACATTTTGAAAAAAATTTCATATTTTTTTTTACGAAATTATAATAAGTTAACATTATAATTACCTGAATGGCTTGTTTGAACCATAATTCCGCATTTTTACCATCTTTTTCATCCATTGACAGCATACCCAAAGAAAAATAAATTCTTTCATTGCTTTTATCTTTTTGTAGAAGTTTCTTTAATCTTAAAAAAAAAAAAAAAAGACAATAAAACCAAAGATGTAAAATATTAATAATCGTTGACTAAACAAAGAACAAAAACTGAAAGCACAATAAAAAACTGCAAAGTAAAAAAGAATTACCATACAATCAAATCTAAAAATGTGACATTTAACGATTTTCACACTTAAACTGTACCATTATCATTTTACACATTCACCCTTTTATTTTATCTCCTCCCAATTCTTTTAAAAAATAAAAAAAGATTTCTGAAAACAAAACAGTAAACAGTATCTTAAAAAAAATAAATGGACAGTTTCTAATAACACTTTACTTTCTAAATTATAAATAATTCACAGTAAAGTAAAAAAAAAAACAACTCAAACCATCAAAATAACCATGTCATCATCAGAAGCTAGGGTGTAATTAAGTGTGGCCAATGTAAATTAATAATGAACAGAAAAATTTTGGGGCCATGTTGAAACATCTAAAAACTTTCTGATGCAATAAATAAAATAGATAGATTTATGAGAATTATAATCTTATCAAAGAAAAAAAAATGAAAAATTATAATTCTAACTGTAGACATAATTTTTAGTCTTGTGAATCATAGCTTAATGTGTTGGAATGTTGTATTAATACATACAAATATAGAATGAGTTTTTTAGGCTAATATAAATAATTCTGTATTCATTAAGAGAAAGTATCTGGGACTTATATGGCAATATTCTCATATATATATATTGATGAATATATAAAAATATATTCATATGTCCTTTACAATGTAATACTACAACATGAACTTATACACAATTTAGTATCAGTATAATCATAGTAGTGTGTGTTAAATGTAGTTATTTTATTGATAAAAGTTTTAACAATTTTGGATTTTTTTTTTCTTGATAAGACTGGTAATTAATGAAAATAGTTTAAAAAAAATTAAGCTATGGAGGTATAAATAATAATAAAAAGTTACTACCAGTGATGATCAGTAATAATTTTATCTATCTTTGAAAAAAGATTCTAATGCACATATATATGTATTTTAAATAGGTTTTTGTAAATTTATAGATTAATATGTTATTAATAATACACTGATGCGTTGCGATGAAACTTTTTTTATGTAATAATTTGTAGGCTTTATTTATATATATATATATTTATATATATATATATATTCTAATTTGCAGACTTAGCGCTTTCAGAGCCCTTGTTGCTCCATATTCATAGTCTTTTCAGATTATTAATGTTATATGCAAATGTATGCAAATTGCCTCCTATACTATCCATTTTTTGGCAATGGCAAAACAAGTGTCTTATTGATTAGGCATCGCTGGTGATGAAACAAGCTTCCTTAATTTTCTCTTGATAGCATTCCTTTCCTACATAAAATGTCGAAAATTTAATGCGAATACTTATGTATATTTACAAATGATTTTTTTAGCTATTAAAAAATACAATTACTAAATGACATAATTTTAGTCTGCAATGTTTTATTACATCATAGGTGAAATATTATTTATAAAAATATTCAGACTATTCTTTCTAAATTTCCAACATTTAAATATTTATATAATTTATAAAAGAAGAATAATTCTATATATGGAGTCTTAAAATTTGTTTCTGCAATAATCTGTACTTTAAGAAAATAATTTTATCAATTAGAATAAAGAATTGGATGTATTAAGTTCAATCTTATAAGTTTAAAACAGAGTAGATACCATTTTCATGAAGTATATAATAAATAATAATTATGTTTTAGCACAACAAAAATCAGAATTATTATTTCTACAGTTGAGTACCTTTTACAGATCTCAGAAAATGTCACTGACAAATGAAAATATTTCTTTATAAAAGTGAAATAGCCAATACATTCATGACTAAAACCCTGATGATTTCTGTGTTCAGAAGACTGCAAATACAGATTTTAGTTTAGCAATATTTTTTAAAAACTAAAATGTTTATGTTATGTTTTTCAACAAAGAATTTGTCTTAACCAAATGAATTAATAATATTAAACTATCCTGATCCATACAATAAGATGTGAACAAAACATTTAATGAATAAATCACAATGTGGATTGGATTAAAAAAATATAACAGTAATTTCAATAATATCTGTTGCACTTGGATGTGGAAAAAATATAATAGTAATCACAACAATGTTTCACAGTCACATGTGCAGTGATATACTGTGTAGTGAAGCTCTGTAATAGAGTCATGGAATATGTGTATCCATTTAATGATCATCTGGTACCATATTACATAGTACAATAAGACCCTTGAGAAAGATATGCAACATGGATCCACAAACTCTCATTAGGTAAAAAGCCTAAAAAGTGAACTGGTCAGTAGCATCAGTACTCCAGGCAAAAATGTTAAAAGAAAATGATATGCTGCAATATATTATTCTTAAATAAAATGGGCTGAGGAGTTGTCGCCCAGAAAGAGCAATAGTTAGAATTATCTATATTCTATTTTTATGTTTCTCAACCAACCTCAAGATACATGTTCTGAAATAAATATAAAGATGAAGTATGCTCTTACTTTAAGAAGATTTTTCCACTTCCTAATTTGCAAGATATAGGAAAAACATTTTTGTACTATGCATAAATTCAAAACTTTTTAATTAATAAAAAATCTGGAATATAGATGCTGATGTTATTTAACTACTGTGGTTACCAGGTCAGTATTCAATTTAAATATACAAAAATGGTTTCATACAGATAATATAAGCTATTAATTTGAATTTTTTAAAATTTGAAATGAAAATCATTACCAAGGAAAACTTAATAATAAAGAAACTATAATATATTTTATGAAATTTTTTTTATTAATTCCATATTGTTAAATTTTTACAATCTAAAACATTTTTTATTCTCATAAATACAATTTTTAAAACTATATAAAACAAACATCTATTTGTAAGCCTGCAACAATTAAAAATAATGCATAGGGTTTCACATTATTAAATTTTTATTCTAAAATATACTCAATACATTTTCCCTTTCATAAATATTAAATAATTAAATTTTAGGGAGTATTATGCAATATTTTTAATTGTTATAAGCTTAAAATTAGCTAAGTTTCAATACTTAGCTTAAAAAAAATAAATTATTATTTATGAGAGAAAAAATATGTTTTACATTTAATTTAAAATTATAAAAATTTCCAGTAAATGTTAGCTTCAACCCACCAAAACTTACTAAATTTTTTTTTGGGTGTACATTCTTGTTCTGTAAGGATCTTTATAGTATTTTAATTGCTGCAAAGTTACAAATAGGTGATCTTAAATATAAAAAGCATTTCATGAATATAAATTGAATACTGACCTGGCATCCACAGGAGTTAAATACCACTACAATCTATATTTTATTTGTTTTTATTAATTTAATAAAGTTTTGAATTAATGTATGATACCAAAATATTTTTCCAATTCAAATTATCTTCATTATCTATAGCTTTCAAATGAGGAAGTTGTAATAATTCATAAAAGTCAAAGCATGCTATTTCTTGCATTTCATAGGTTTTAAACATCTTCATATTCCAGAGAGCATCTCTAGAGATTAAAGTTAATGAAGAAACATTTGTAAAATAAAATATATACTTTTTCTAAATAGAACAAATGGTTCCATTAATTTAACACCATGCTTTAATTTTTTTCTCATGTATTTATAAATATTTTATTTATATTTCTGGAAGAAGAATACTAATTTAAAGATATGCATCTTAAAGTTCACATATAATTTTATATAGCCATCAATGTGCCATTATATATACAGAATTAACAAATTCAAGGACAAATATCTGGTATGGAAACAGTTTGTACTTAACAATAACTGAGAGAGCCATTAGAATATATTGTGATTGAAAAAAACTGAAGACATCTAGACAAAATCATGACTTGGTATCATTCCTGTAGACATGCAGCTCAGCTATTAGATTATATCTTTCAATTTGATTATGCAAATAGTCACAAAAGTTTCTGGTATAGGTTTGCCATAGCACAATATTTCGTGTTCATTTTAATTTTGTAGTAAGAATGTCTTCACCATATTTACTATGCAAAACATATTTCATGTAATTGACATTAAGTGTGCCCAATTGCACATTTTATTAAAGGCAATATCTATCATCTTCTTGCAATTACAGAATCAATTTCATTAAAAATTAGAATTCTTATAAGAATTATATTTCTTACTATTCGTACCAAATCAAACATGTAAATATCAGTTTTTAAGCTTTTTTTTTTTTGGTAATCAACTGTAAGTCATTAGATTCATCAATACACATTTGTGTGTAGGCTATAATTATACTCAATTAATTATTGTATATTTGTACATTAGTTCCTATAGAGAGAAAGCTCATTGAAACATAACTATAATAAATATTCTTAAAAAACAAACAAACACAAGATTATTCTGTAAGTTCAGGATTAAAAATGTTGAATTTGTGAACAATAGTCATGTTCTTTTTAACGAAATTATTAAAATATTCTAATAGAATTTTCAGTATAGTTTCATATTCTTTATCATTTCTACTGTTATATTATCTGTGCATTATAAATTTGTACTTCTTTTACATTCTTTATTTTTTTTTGCAATTGGCACATTTTCAAACTTCTCTGAATCAATTTTAATTGCAACTATTTAAATTTCTTTCTGTTACCCATATATTTGATATTCTTCTTATTTTATCATCACATTCTTACTGAATGAGTGATTTAGATAAAATAAAAAATATTCAAATAATCCAATGAACACGAGAGCTTCTGCTGCATCACTACACAGAGGAAGAGTGAAATAAAATATAATACTCACCAGGGTAGACAAATTATATGTGGTAAATGTTTATAATTTTTCTTTTTTTTTATTCAAGATATTTACAGCTAGACACCTCTTTACTGATTCATCATTACAGATCAACTACTTGAAAAAACCTCTTAAGTTTTCTTATAACCTAAAAATTTTTGAAGTTTCACTAGAATTAACCCTCAAATCATGTGCATGATAGGTAAATAGTTTAATCATAATGTGACAAAGCCCTTTTAAATAACTGTTTCATTTATTTTTTATTTATTCACAAATTGGAGATTTTTTTTTTAAAGATAACTGCAAGATTTCCCAAGCAAATGGAGAATTTTGCAGATAGTTGGCAAAAATCAACACATCTTAGCCATTCATTATTATTTGGAAAAATAATATTGTTATTATGGAGGTTAAAAATTTCAGAATAATAAAAGTGATCAAAAGGATGTTGTAATACTGACTATAAAATATAAAAAAAAACCACAGGGGATATCACATACTTGTGGGAATTGGGTCCATGATTTTATTTGAAATTTTTTTAATAATATAAAGGTTTATAATATTTTAATAATAACTTTTATTTACCTTCTAACAGCTTCAGGTCTAACATGTGGATCTCCAGATTCTTGTAATAACATGGCAGAATTCATAAGAGCTTGCTAAATAAATAAAAAGATTTATAATTTACTAAATCAAATTAGATGCCAAATACATTCTACAAAAGAATTACAAACAATATATTATTTTAAAAAATACTGAAAATTAATTACCAAAATACATATTCTTAATTTTATCAATCTATTTAGCTTATATATGTATACAATGAAAAAAAAGTTTTTTCAACCAGATTTTAAAACTTAAATGTAGCAAGAGTCATCTCTTTAGGGAAAATAGTTAAAACATTTTTTATGTCTTAAATCAATCCAGCTTTCATAGATGCACACTTATATTCTATAATTTACCATACTTTGAATAATTTAAAAATAATTATTGTATATATTTATCATGTTTCTTTAAAATGACTAATATACAGTATTAATATAAATTTTGTGTATAACTGTCTAATGTTGTTTAATTCACAGGGATAAATAAAAAAAAAAAAACTTTAAAATACAAAAATTCACCATTAAAAATTATTTTATTTTACATTTTTTTATACATACAAAATTATTCGCCACATACAATTATAAAAAATGCTTAAAAACTGTAATAAAAATGGTCATGCTATATAAATATTATTTACTAGGAATCATTAAATCCGCTACATATGATAACACTTCCTTTTTCCTTTCCATTCTTCTTTTTTTAATGCTTTTATTAAAATTGGAAAATCAGTTTGTTTGTTTGTTAACTTTTGATCTTTTTAAAGTTAAAATCAAATTTTAAAAACACAATTTAATATATTTAAATTCAATAGAACTGTTTGAAAATTGATATATAACTAAGTTATACCAGCCTAATATCTTTGAAACACTTATTTTTTCAGTATGTCAAATAGCACCGTAGATATAGAACAGAGAGAGAAATAATAATAAAAATATTTAATAACTTCACATATCAGTTAACAATTATTCTTAAAACTATGATTTGTTTTAAATAATGATAGCACAAGGATAGTGTAAATATTTTTTATTTCAATTTAATAACACTTTTTTTGAAACATTTTCAACTCTTAATATATTTAAGTTTTATATTTAAAATTGTTTGATAGTTTTTATTTTAAAACAATTTTTTTTTTAAAAAAAGCTAAACTGAAAATTTGCATTATTTAAAATATCATAAAAAGTTAAAAAAGAAAACTTGCAATGATCATTTTAAACAATGATTGCAATTTTCTTTATCATTAAAAAAACAACAACTGTTTAAAAATAGAAATAAAAACTATCAAACAATTTTAAATAGAAAACTTAGTTACTGATTTATTACACATATATAATTATCCACACATAGTAAATATAATATATACATTAACAGTATATATATTAACTTATTGCAAAAATATGACTAATATACACTATATGTGTGATGTTGTTTTAACATAAAATTATATGTAGGGTTAGAAATAAATATCTTAGTTCTGCTTTGTAGGTCCATCTAAAAGATACAGGCCACACTATTAATTTTGATGAAGCTAAGGTTATCTTCTTTGAGAGAAATGAAATAAAGAGAAGAATTAAAGAATCTTTATTATTAAAAATTTATTATTCTGAAGCAATTAACTTATTTAAAAATTCTTTTAATATTAAGTATGGATGGGAAGTAAATGGATTTGTGGGTAATGTTTATATAAAGATGGTGTTGTTTTGTAGTTCTTTACATTTGAGAAGTCTGCTTGTAGCAGTGAAACTGTTGTTTGTGTTTTTGATTTTATTTTCTCAGCTAGTCTGACTAAGTTTTGAATGTGGGGTAATTTTAATTATTTATTGACTAGTTTAGCTTTATGCCTTTAATGTTTGTATATTATTATGTATGCATACTAAATATGGTATATATATATATATAATAGGTATACATTTTAACTTATAGCAGAAATATCTAATGATATATATATATTTCTACTACCAGGATCATATCCAGATGTGATAATCTCTACCAGTGCAAAATCAGAGAAGCCATTGAGATACTTAAAAGGCCAGATTGTATCAATAAGTGAGATGATACATGCAAACTTCCCCCTATTTGGAAAGATTTTTTAAAAAAACATTCTTAATTTAACATTTTTGCTATTGGTGGAACTTTAACATTTTTTTCAAATCAGTGATTGTAGCACCTCTATACCTGTCTTTCTACTTTTTATCACCCAGTAGATGACTTGTGTGATGAAGTCGAAACATCAGTATATAAATATTTACATTTTTAACATGGATGAACCTGCAAAAGCAAAATATGTCTTTTATATATATCAACTATAAGTATCCACTCAATTTAAAGTATAGTATAGTTTTACATTTTCATTGACTGTGCCAATACCAAAAACTTAAAAATAATAAAGATAACATTTTTTTAAATATTAAATGCTTTTATTAACTGTGCACTGAAAATAAATAAAATAGTTGTTCATTCATCCACAATTAGAGTTTTTAGATTTAACTTGAAATAAATGCATGGAGTGTCCAAAAGTTAATTGTTTATATATATATATTGATACTTCTTTTTATCAATAATTTTAATCTCTGTGGTCAAGTTGCAATCTTTAGTGTCTATATAAATATAGTGAACTATTAATATAGGTGGGATTCCATCTTTATTGTTAAAAGAAGGTGGCCTTGACAACAGTTTGAAATTGTTGATTATTATTGATATTGAAATTGTGTAAGTGTTGACTGGATTTTAATGATACATATATATGCATGTGATTTTATAGCATTACTTTTGTTTAATAAAGACTTTATTTAATAGACTTACTTTCTTTTCTTTTTACTTTATTCTTTACAAAATTTAAAATGTTGTAATTAGAAATAGCTACAAAAACTAAAATAAGTATAGTTCATGAATTTAAGTGTTCTTTGAATCCTAAAAGTTTTTATATAGAAGAATCACAAAAAATTTAAAGGAGAGAATTAAAAAGTTTGGGGTAGAAATATATTATGTGGATATAATAGTAAGAGTATTTTCAGTAATCCTATGAATAAAGTAAAAAATAGATCTATTAAAAAATGTAAGCTTTGCTAAATGAAAATGATTGTAAAAATTATATGCACATATAATAATAATAATAATAATAATAATAATAATAATAATAATAATAATAATAATAATAATAATAATAATAATAATAATAGATATCGCAGCAAATCTCTGCTGAGGTAAGAAGCAATCCTTAAGTTCTCCGATGTAAGTATTTATTTTTTACTTTTG